>VZTB01002699.1:28482-42177 GCA_013397245.1 Thryothorus ludovicianus | reverse complement strand
AGTTGTTTGGAATATCTATTTGTGATTTTTTTTAAAATTTTTATATTTTTTTATAGTTGTGGGTTTTGGTTATATTGATGTATGGGGTTTTAATTTTAAAAAGAAATTGTTTAAAATAAGGGAGTTTTAATTTTTTTGTTATTTTTATTATTTTTTTATTTAATCATGTATTAACATTTTAAAAAACAGCCAATTTAAACCAAACCAAAACACACTTGAAATCCAAACTGTCTTGACAATGATATGTCACTACCATGGAACATTTATCTTTTTATTTTAGCACTTCAAGCACATTCATCAACTCCAAAATAAAATCATGTTTTCTAAAGCTCTGCATGCAATGGGGTTGTCTATTCAATCAGATGTAGATGGTTGCCCACTTCTGCAAGCTTCAATGAATTCTGCTGAGCACTTTCTTACCTCATCCATGATTTTGGCATTATTTAAAGCCAAGACCATGTTCATGGAGTCCATGGGGACAGAGTACTTCAGCTTGTCTGGATGCTGGCGGTATTTCTTCTCACTCATAATTTCCATGGCTTTTTTGTTCTTCTCAGCTTCCAGGGAGCCCAGTGGGATCCACCCAACACCCTTCATAGTTTCATCATACTCTGCTTTGTATTGATTCTGCAGGCAGAAAGTAGATAAAAAAAACCAACATGAAGCATAAAATAATTTCTAGATTTGGAAATATAAGATAAAATGTATTAAGGAAAAGGGAAGTTTTTCCTGTCTTGGTCTGCACATAACTATTGCTCCTGAAGAGCCTGATGGGACATGTAAGGAGTAAATATTTATAAAAATTGCTTATTTCTAAGCTCAAATTCATTAATGTAGTATTTCAGAGTCTAGGAAAAATAAAAATGGCTGTAATCATTGAAAAGCTTGCATAATTTACTACATTTTCATAGACCACCTATTTATCTCAC
Organism: Thryothorus ludovicianus; assembly: GCA_013397245.1. Taxonomy (NCBI): domain Eukaryota; kingdom Metazoa; phylum Chordata; class Aves; order Passeriformes; family Certhiidae; genus Thryothorus; species Thryothorus ludovicianus. The sequence goes on along the minus strand of VZTB01002699.1, from coordinate 41,248 downwards.
AGCATTTTTTCATAAACTAAGCAGCTCAGTATTCACAGTTCAAAGGCTGAAGCACCTCTTACTTACATCACTCTGTAACTGCATCATGTTTTTGGCCAACTCAATGCTCATGGCATCGGGCAGGACATTGTAGGAGTGGATTAAATTCTTGTAGTTTGCATTTGTGGCCACTTCCTGAGCTTTCTTGGCTGCCACCACGCTGACCATGTCAACTGGAGTGTGGAAATTAGTCTTGGCCTTCTCATAATCCTTTTTGTACTCCCTGTCAGATTGCATCTTGGCCACTTGCATGAAGTGCACCAGCTTGGGGTCGTCCTCCAGGCTGCGGAAGCCGATGTGCTTCCCTTTGGCCTTCTCATAGGCCAGTTTGTATTTATACTGTGAGCAGGAAAGAGAAAAACCAGCAAAAACCTCAATAAAAATATGCAACATTAAGCTCTGTTTTACCGCTGAAACAATAGATTACAAGATCTCAGGTTTAGTAATTTAATTTACATAAAGTGACAGAATGGTGTCACACAAGCAGACTCACGTCGCTGGCGATGTCCCTGGAGCTTTTGGCTGCTTTTATTGGAATTGCATCTGGCTGCAAGTCATAACCCTTCTTCTTGTCCTCCTCCCATCCAGCTTTGTAAAGTTTCTAAGTTCAGATGTGAAAGAGAAGAGGTGTCATGAAGGCAGAACTCTCAGGTTAGATGTTTCCAAACAAGGCACTAATGCCCACCACGAGCACAACTCACATCGCTCATTGTCATCTGGTTCACTTTGCACTGCAGAATTTCTGGGGTGTCTGGCATCACATGGATGCTGGTCTTCTCCTTGTTCCATTTATCTGTGTACAGCCTCTGCAATCACAAAGGAATTTCCAGCTTTGAAAAGGCACTGAACTCATAAGATGAGAGTTTGCTCTTGTTCTGCTCATTTGCAATAAATAGCATTTCCCAGAAATATTATTAGCACCAGAAATAACTTTCACAGAGCTGCTGTGGAGCAACATTATCTTCCTCCTTTCTTTAACATTGTGAGGAATTTGCCAAGTATATTTTGATAATTAATAAATATTGAAGCTAGAAGTTTCCAATCTGTGTTCTTCCCTGCACTAATGGGAAGCAGAATTTATTTTCACAGACGTTATTTTCATGTAAAACCAGGACTAATGATCAGGGGTGTCCTGGATAACCAAAGACAAGTGTAAAAAACTCCACTTTCCAGGAAACTTGTACAAAATTGACAGAATTCCAGGTTTTCTGCAGTTTTGTGAATACATCCTACAGAAAAAGGATTATCAAAACCCTATAAATCAGGAGAAGAAATCTTTAATCTTTAGAAAGAGAAAATGAAACTCCCTTCATTATGAGCAGACAGAGGCCTACCATGACCTCTCAGCGTCCAGCCTTAACCAAGGAACTACCACACCCACTGGAAATTTTAATAATTCCAGTGGGAATGCACCTTGCCCCACAACTTTGCAAGGCAAAGACCCAAACTTTGGGTCAATCCCAGAGCTCCCCACCTTGTTCATGGTCTTGGCATTTTGCTTTGCCAGCACTTGTTCCATGGCATCCATGGGGATGGAGAACTTGAGCTGGTCGGGATGCTGGCGGTATTTCTTCTCGCTGAGAATCTCCGTGGCTTTCTTGGCCTTTTCTACATCCAGTGACTGAATTGGGACCCAGCCAACTCCTCTCAGCCAGTTATTGAAGTCAGATTTGTACAGATTCTTTTCAAAAATAAACAGTGAGGCAAGAAAAATTATTGTCTACACACATAAAACGGGTAAAGCCTTAAAACTTCCCCCAGTCATTTATTTTTGAGGGGCAATTTAGGTTTCATTAAAATTTAAGTATGATAGAGTCGGTATTCAGGAGAAATAAAATCACAGTTATTCAAATCTGACTACAAAAATCCATTAGTAAAACATGTTCATTTGCTGGGAATGTGCCAAATATGGAGAGATATAAAAAAAAGTTGTTAGATAAGTTTCCTAGAAATTAATAGCTGCACATTTTTCTGACAATGTTTGGAAAATAAATGGTTCCAGAACCAGTCACATCCCAATCTACTGTTAATTCAATATAATATATATTGGATTATGTATAAATTAATTATTTTAGCAAGATTAATGGTGTCACACAGTCATGATGAGAATTAAAAATGGAGCTGATTCTTGATAACATACATCACTCTGAAGCTGCATCACATTTTTGGACAGCTCCAGGTTCACAGAATCAGGCAGGAGGGTGTAGTTGTGAATTGGCTGCTTATAGCCAGTGTTTGTCACCACTTCCTGGGCTTTCTTGGCAGCTGTCACACTGAACATGTCCAGAGGAGTGTGATATTTGGTCTTGGTGACTTCATAATCCTTCTTGTACTCCCGGTCTGACTGGATTTTGGCCACGTTCATGTAGTGAACAAGTTTGGGATCATCCTGCAGGCTCCGGAACCCGACCTGCTTGCCTTTGTCTTTCTCGTAGGATTCCTTGTACTTGTACTAGAGACCAAGGAAAAACAGCTTTACTCTCTTGGGAAAGAGAAAACACACCTTGAATGGCTTTCAAACACTGAGTTTCCAAGTGTTATTGCTGCAGTTCATTCTGTAATCCCATAAATGGTTTCTAAGACAGAACAGGATTATTTAGGACAAAACCAGAAGAGGATCATTGGATTTTTCAGCTTGTCTTGACACCTGGTACATGTCTCAACCCACATCTGTAGCTACAAGCCCTCCCTCACCATTGTCATTGATGCAGGCTTGCAACTCCCAGGGACATTCAGCTTTTAATTAAGACTATAATAATAATAATAATAAATTACTGAAGAGCCTCACCAAACAATTCAATATCCCAATATTCAACTGGGGATGTTTAAGAGAGGAATGAAGAGTCACTTGTAACCTTTTGCTACAGCAGGAGTCTCCAGCACAGGTAAATTATGATGATAAATAATGAAATGCAGGAGGGTTTGTGTTCCCCTGGATGCAAATCCTACTTACATCACTTGCAATATTCCGAGAAGCCTTAGCAGCAATAATTGGAATGGCATCTGGTTTCAGATCATAGCCTTTGGCAAGGGTTTTCTTCCAGTCTGCTTTGTAGTTAGCCTTGGAGGGAAAAAAGAGAAGAGTTTGCAGTGTCAGGAATAGCAATTCTAATAAAGAGCTTAAGCCCATGCTTTTATTACAGGAGATTTTATTACAGGAATTAAAATATCCAGTTTAGTCCATGTAATCTCAAGGAAAAAATGTTAACCTGTACACAAACTACAGTTCTATTATAACATATAAATCTACTACAAAGATAATCATTAATTCCATAATCATTTTTGCACTTTTTATTTAAAACAACTCTATCTGTGGCATTTTTGCCCTTTCTTATGCAAAATCCTTTTTCATTTGACTGAACCTTCAGAATTTTTTTCCTGTTAGCTTCAAACTCAGGCTTTGTGCTCTGAAGGGCCTGCAGAAAGCAGCCTGGCTGATTCCTTCTTATCAGTCTGGCCAGATTATTAAAATTCCAAGGCTATTAAGGGAGATGTCAGTTTTCATCTCATTCCTGGAAGGTTGATAATGCCACAAAAAAAAAATTCAACATCACAAAGGCAATAAAACTGATACCATCAGTGGAGAGCTTTGTGGTTTTGGAATTCAAAATATACTCACATCACTGATGTTGTAGGCATTGACTCTAGCCTGGATGAATTGGGGCACGTCAGGAGGGAGGTGGTACTTGTGAATAATTTCTTCCCCTTTGGATTTATACAATATCTGCAAAGAAAAATAAAGGAAGATATTTAGCAGCCCAATTTATAGACTGCGTATTGAAAAATTATTTTAAAAAAATCTGATTTTCTGCTGGAATAAAATTGTGAATACACGCAGTTGCCCACAAAATTATTTCAGAAGTGCTCTTAAAGCTGGAGGATGAAGTGAAGGTGGGCAAAGGGCAGAAATTGGAAATGGCAGAGTGTTTGCTAAGTTTACTTACATCACTCAGCTGTTTGCTGTTGATCTCTGCTTGTTTCTGTACTAGAGAGTCTGTCACTGAAGTGAATTTGGTTTGATCAGGATGCTTTTTGTAGGTGTACTGAAAGAAGATAAGAAAATATTTGTAGAAAACGCATATAAAGTGTTTTCCAAGTGTTGCTAAAATAAATAAAATTATTAATAAATTAAATACTTTTAAAGTCTTAATTTAAAAAAATATTGATTTAAGTAGGTGAATGCCTGAGATTCATTCTTCATTTTGGTACTCCTGCTCTCATTTTATGGGTTTACTTGTTATAAAAAGGATTGTGCTATATCTGTTTTGATCACTAGATGTCACAAAAGCCCCTAAAATAGAGATGAAGTTTGGTTTTTTTAAACTCACATATGGCAATGAGGCCAAACTCAGAATCACTGATGTTGCCAGGGATCACTCAGTTAATTTTTCTGTGTGAACCACTGTTGTCCTGTACTCACATCTTTACATTGCTCCAACTTCTTGATTGCTTCATACTCCTGAGTTATGGTCTGAGGGAAGTAGCACTTTGTCTTTTCCTCCTCATAATCTGCTTTGTAATTTTTCTAGGAACAAGAGCAACACTCAGTAAGGCAGCCCACCTGAGCCTTGTCTGAACTGCCAGAGTGATGGGGAGCACAGAACCATTGCCACACTTACATCACTTTTCATAGCTTCAACCTTCATGCAGTGGATCTGGTGTGGGTCCTCAAAGCTGCCCAAGTAGTGCCCCAAAATATTCTTCTGATAAGCATCTTTGTATTTAACCTGCCAAAATAGCCACGGGTTGAGAAGCAGAAGTAACCAAGAGGGTCAGTACTGAAGGATAAAGGCCAGGAGAAATACCTACATCACTAAAGTTCTTCAGAGCAGCATCAGTCTGGAACTTGGGTGTCTCGCAGTAATTCATCCTGTTTCCTCTGGACTGTTCATAGGCTTCTTTGTATAATTTCTGCAAATCAAATAACACCAGATCATGCAGGGGATTTCACTGCAAGTCACTCCTACCACGCTGAAAATGACAAGAGTAAAACAGAGAAATGGTTCCAAAGAAAAGCTTTCCCACAGGATTGAGAATCTGATGGTACTGTTTTCCCACTGGTCTTTAAAAATAACTTTTTTTAGGTTTGTAAGGGAAGACAGAAAGGTCTGGCTAATGGTCTTTTAATATTTCTCATTGTTAAAAGTTCAATCTCTTTTCATACAAATAAAAGAGGAATTGAGAAGACCATTACAGCAAATAACCAGAATATAATATAAAAATATGTAAAAGCACCATATACATTATCATTATTAGCTGAAATTCCTTAAAGCAGTAAGGGAAGAACTGTCCTCTTGTGATTCATTATCCACAAGGATCTAAATGAATTATCCACTAATTAGCCATCCACTGCCACTGCTGTTGCTACAGTCATCTGTGGAAAATTCATTCTTTACCTGAATTGTTCTGGCTGGTGCTATCTCATGACAAATATGGGTCTACAAAACTAAAAACAGGATCCAAAGGAGAGGCCTTGTGAAGAAATGGTGAGTGTGGTTTGTGGTACACAACTGAAAATTATGTAGCTGCACATTGATAATACTCACATCACTCAGAATATTTCCTGCAGTTTTTAATTGCTTCAGCAATGGGTTCTCTGTAGCAGGGAGCACATTATAATCTGAAACAGCTTTTTTCTTTTCATAGTCGGCTCTGTATTTGAACTTGAAAGAATAAAAGTAAAAGAAAAGGTTTTAGAAATCAGCATTAAAAGCCAAATGCTCAGTAACCTGTGTGATTGCCCAGAGCAGCTGTGGCTGCCCTATCCCTGGAAGTGTCCCAGGCCAGGCTGGATGGGCTTTGGAGCACTCTGGGACAGTGCAAATGTCCCTGCCATGGCAGGGGTGGCATTGGGTGGTCTTTAAGGTCCCATCCCACCCAAACTATTCTGTGAAATTAATCTATCCTATGATACAATCTCCACCTTTCCAGGAAAAATACCCCTGTTATTTAAGTTATGGTGGCAAAGGACCATGAAAGGTCCTGCCAAAACAACTCCAGCACAAGCTTGTGTGAGTTCAGAACTGCTCCCCAGCTGAGCAGGTGGCACACAGGAACCTCACCTTGCTGACATTTTCTGAAGCTCGTTTGTTGGCTTCATACTCTGGAGTTTCAGTCTGCATGAAGTAGATTTGGTCTTTCATGTTCTCAAAGTCTTCCTGGTATTTCCTCTGTCAGGAACAGAGACAGGCAGAAAACAGCACATCATCCAACTGGAAATTAGACATCTGCAACAGGGATTATTTAGGACAGAAGCAATGCCACAAATGGAGCTTCAGTATTTTCCTCATGAACATAAACAGGGATAAAGCTGTTGGAGATTTTCTGCAGGATTCACTCACCATACTTAGATTTTCTGCGTTCATTTTTGCAACGGCCACGTCATAGCAGGGAGTTTGACTCCACTTGCCTTTGATTTTGTTTTTATAGTCCTCATGGTAAATAACCTATAAGGGAAAAAAACAATAAAATTGAATCCCCAAGACACGGTTCCCTTGACAGATTCATTTTTCAAAGCTGTCTTTTTAAAGCTGCTTCATATTTGACATCTGCCTTATAAATCTTTTAGCAGCTATGGTCAAAAACACCTTAAATAGGATTTGGCCAATTAAGAAATTTCTCTTAGTACCTTCCCTGACCAAAAGAGAATAAATAAATAATCTCTAACATATTCCTTTAATTCTGTTTTCTCCCTGGTGACATAATATTAGGATATTGCCCATTAACTCAGAATTCACTGGTAATTGCTGCTGGAACTGGTTATAAGCAAACCCTTTTAATTACCTGGTATTTGTGATTTCTGTTATTTGTTCAAGCTCACAGAAATCAAATATTAAAACTTTAAAGAGTTTGTCTAACAGCAAAACACCTGCCTGAGTTTTGACTCAGTGTTCCAGGTGCATTTTCAGCCACAGTTGCATTATTTACCATGAAAAATAAAATTCCTTCAATGCTTTTTTAACATTGCTAAAGAACATAAATACCAAAAAAATCTTTAAAAAAAAAATATTTATTTTATACTTTTGGAGATAGCTACAAACCCTATTATTTTATTCATTTCAAAGAAATATGGTACTGATCCTTTCTTTTAGATGGTATAAAATTTTCTTGATGACAATTTATCTTTTAAGCTATGGAAACATAAGATCAAAGAAATTTTCTCCAAATTAATTATTTTACCTTACAAATGGGTTCAGTGCAATTTTCTCAGTGGTTTCTCCACCATGATTGAAGACTGCAATTCCCTAATCTTAAAATGCAGATAATTTTTAACACACAATAAAATACATGTTTTAAAAAATAATAGTTAAATTCTGAGTCCCTGCTTCCAAGATTATGCAGCTTTGTCTCAATTTCTCCAGCAAAATTGGTTTTCCTGTGTGTTTTTCCTGTCTCAGGTCCCTTTTTACCTCTCTGCCTGCAGGAGTTTGGGCAGCAGATTTTACTCACATCACTCAGCTGCCTTGTCACCTTCTTGGCTTGTTCCACATCAGGGGGGTCTGGCAGAGAGGTGAACTTCAATTTCCTTTCATCGTGCCCCTTCTTGTAGACAATCTGAAAGGATGGAAGAAATAAACATTTATTTGAGCACCACAGCTTTTGAACTCTGCTACCACCACATTAATAAAAGAAGTTCTGCCCACAGCCCCTGCAGCAGGAACTCTTTAATCTGTGCATTACCAGGGAACTTCTGCAAAATTCTCTGAAATCTTCAAGTGAGAGCTGAAGTCTGCTGTTGAAGAGTTCTGTGTATCTAAACATCAGCAAATCCCAGCACTCCCAATTCCTGACTTTCCTTATCACTGCTTTAGAGGCACATTTGCAGACCCACGAGAGACAACCCTGAGAGTTTCTGCATTTGGGGAGATCCTCGAGGTCTTCTTGCTGAATTAATAAATTAATTATTCATTCTTTCCTAATCCAGCATCAAATTGCCAACAGATTTATACTCTAATATACTCTACTTTGCACTCTAACATCAAGTGCATATTTTTCTATGAAATACCACGACTATCAGAGCTCACTCAGCACACTTTTATTTTCTGTTCCATTGTGAAGTTTTTATACCTAACCAAAGCCCCTGGCATGTCCCAGGTTACACCATAACCCAACAGCCCTTGGTACCCACATGCAAACCCTTGCCTTGATACTCACATCACTCAGACTCTTCTGAGCCTCTGCCACCCTTCTGAGCTCTGGACTGTCATTGTAGGGATAAAACAGTGTCTTGTCTGCATCCCAGTCTTCAGTATAGAGTTTCTACAAGAGAAGTGCCAGAATGCTCATTACTAACTAATTTCTGCCTTTGAAAGCTGATTTTACTTCAGCTGCTGAGATCTGTGATTTGTTTTTCTCACCTTGCTGAACATTGCTGTGTTTTTTATTGCATTCACAAGCTCTGGAGCATCAGGGGGAAGCAGGTACTTGTCCTTATTCTCCTCCCAGTTCTGTTTATATAATACCTGGAAGGAAAGATCAGCAAGTTGGTCACTCTATCATCAGTCAAATATTTACTTCTGTGAATAAACTGCCTGCTTTAAAGATTCTTTTTCAAAATCAAAGTCTCAGAGCAGTAACATCTGAAGAGAGTAACTGGAAATATTTGACATTATATTTATACTTGCCTTACCAATTTCTCTGCTATCCCTCCCTGTGCTTCTAAAAAAGTTGCTTTAGCGCCCTGAGCTCAAAACTTTGTTCTTATCAGTCACCTCAGGATCCACCAGCACTGGGAAAGTCAGAAGTCACTCACCTTGCTCACTTGCTGTGACACTTTCTTTGCATGTTCTATGTCCATGGCCTTTTCATCCACGTGGCAAATGGTTCTGGCAACTCCCCCAGCCATGCGGTATTTAACCTGGAGCAGGGCACAGAATCCATTGGTTCTACAGCAGAACTGACTGATTTGTAAAAAAATACCCAGAGTAATGACATTTTCACCCTTCATATAAACACCCAGAACCTGGATGAACCCAGAAATGCAGCTGGTACCCACCTCACTGAGCTGGTCCTGCACTTTCTTGATCCTCCGGATTTCTGGGGTATCGACTGTGGAAGCATATGGCTTTCCTTTTTCTTTGTTAAATTTTTCTTTGTACTTGTTCTGGAAGAAAACAACGATAAAAATATTTAAGACATATCCCTGAGCTCTGGCAGAATTGTATTAGCAAATATTGCCATACTTATCTGGTTAGGACAGGAATTTGGGGCAGATTATTTAATAATACAAATTAGTAATAATAAAATTAAAATGTAATAAATATTATTATTCAATTACATTTGCACTTTTGTTTATTTTTAGCCAACTGAGTTTATTCCATCTGACACAGGGGAAAAAAATCCATCTCTAACTTGGATCACCTCTAATTTATTATATTCTCCCCATTAGCTTAGTATTAATGAACCCAGTTATTTACATTATAATGTCAAACAACCCCTGTAAAACATTTTTTAAAGCTGGTGTTCCTCAAGAAATAAGACACATGGGACAACCTACCTCGCTGAATAGGTCCTTCATTTTATTGCTGTGTTCCAGGTAAGGCGTCAAAAACTTGGAGGGGTCCACTTTAGTCCGGATCGTCTTTTTCCTGATGGGAGGGGCTGCATCCTCCCCGGAGGGCTGGGCGTGCTCAGCCGTGTAGGTGGTGGTGGTGGTGATGGTCTCAGGGGCTGAGCAGCCTGTGCTGATGGTCTCAGTGATCTCAGTGACCACCTGGAGATCCAAAAAAATCAATAATCACTTGTTTTATAGCTGTAAAAGATTGTTATCGTAAGCGTTTTTCACCCCCCTGGCTGGGTGTGCTCAGTTGTGTAGGTGTTGGTTGTGGTGGTCTCAGGGGCTGAGCAGCCTGTGCTGATGGTCTCAGTGACCACCTGAGGATTAAAAACATTCAATAATCGTTTGCTCTATAGCTGTAAAAGTTAATTAGGAAAAGTGTTTTCCATCCCCCTGAGCTGAGTGTGCTCAGCTGTGTAGGTGGTGGTGGTGATGGTCTCAGGGGCTGAGTAATCTGTGCTGATNTGTGCTCAGCTGTGTAGGTGGTGCTTGTGGTGATGGTCTCAGGAGCTGAGTAATCTGTGCTGATGGTCTCAGTGATCTCAGTGACCACCTGAGGATTAAAAAAATTCAATAATCACTTGTTTTATAGCTGTAAAAGATTGTTATCATAACCATTTTTCACCCCCCTGAGCTGTGTGTGCTCAGCTCTTTGGGTAGTTGTGGTGGTCTCAGGGGCTGAGCAGCCTGTGCTGGTGGTCTCAGTGATCTCAGTGACCACCTGAGGATTAAAAAAATTCAATAATCACTTGTTTTATGGCTGTAAAAGCTCATTAGGAGAAGTGTTTTTAATTCCCCTGAGATGGTGAAAGGATGCTTTGCCCTCATCCAGATCCACATGGAGACAGAAAATCAGAGACACTTTTCCTACTGGGATTACCACTGTGCTCCCTATCCATCACCACCCTAAAAAAACCCACAAGCAATGAACTCTCTGGCTGGTTCCTGCACCAAACTCATGGAATTATTCTCCAGAGGGTCTGGGAGAATGTGGGTCCAGCTGCCTCTGCTCCACATGCATTAATTTTCAATCAATTAAAATGCTTTATACTTGTCTATCAACATAGCCATGCTGCAAGCAGTAATTTTAATATTAAGATTCTGATGAAAAGTGTCTGAAAATAATCATCACAACTAAAAAACGTGCTCTAAAACCACCCAAATAAGTGTCAGGTTTTATTTTGTATCAATTTTCTTTATAAAAAAAATTGCCTTTAAAAAGGAATTCATGAAGGTCAGAGTTGTGAGAGTTATTTGCATCAGCAAGACAGAGCTGAAAATACACCAAGAATTACACAGCTAATAACTTCTCTTTCTGCAAAAGCTCATGCCATAAAGAATATTCCATGCTAACACAGCAGAGAGTTGGGTTATAGCTTTTTTAGAAGTAGAATTTCAAAATATAGCAAAGACTCCTTGGTGACCCAAATATTTGTTACCAATGACATGACGAAAAATCTGCAAAATTGTAATTTTTCAGTGAAATTACACAAGGTGAAGGGGAGAGAACTGATACACATTAACTGTGTATTAAGCAGCAATTGTTCACTGATATTTGTGTATTTAACGTGAAAAATTAAACCCCAGAATACAAAAGGCTGCTAATTTAGTGTTTCATGTGAATTACATGCATTTATGTGCTACATGCAGTATGACAGGACCCTTACCTCATGTGGTTCACCCTCCTCAATAACTGTCTCCTCAATGTAGTACTTTGAAAAAAAAGACAAAAAACATCATTGTTAGGCCAGATTAGCAAATTGTAGCTTCTGTGAAGCTGTTTTAAAACACACTTCTGAAGGAACAGGATTTAAGTTCACAAGTGCTTATGGAGTCATTTGGTAATTCTGAATATCTGTTCACATTTTGCATTAATGACTGGATTATTATTCCATACATTCCCCAACTAATAATCATCCAAATAATTAATGACAGATTGTTATCTTATTATTTTACCCACAAGAGGGAAGATATTGACGACCACATTCAAAGAATCAGCATTTAAACCCCAGGATTTTCCTGGTTTTTATTTGGTGACACTCATGACTGTCATCCTCAGAGTTGCTCCTACAAGGACACCAATAATTTCTATCTGCTGGTTAAATTTTGTTGCTGGTCACAACTCTGAGCCTGCTGATTTTTCACCCATTTTACTGCCCATTATCCCTCCCACATCTCATAAATTTGGAGATATAACCACAACGGGAGGTTTCCCTAAAGCAGCCCAGGTACACAACCTTCACTGGTCTCCCCTTGTCCACAGCAGCTGCGAACTCATTACAAAAATTAATGAGGTTCATCAGCCGTAGATTGTTCTTGATAACTCAGTGTCCACTTCTGCACACGACCTTCATGTCTCTCACGTGTTTAAAAATAGCTTTTCAAAGGATTTGCTCCACAGCCTTCCCAAAGAACAAAGCGAGGTTGACCATCTGTAGCTCCCTGGATCTTCTTTCTCGCCTTTCTTGAAGACCAAATCCAGCTGAACATTGCTCCATGAAATGGAGCTTGTAATGTTTTAAATCTTTAAGTTTCTCACAAGTTGTCTGCTCCTGCTTCCACCATCAGTACATTTCTATTTTTGTGTCATTTTCCTCAGTCAGGAGCTCTGTGTTCCTCCACTCCATCCTTCTGCTGTTTGATTTCTGCACTTTGGGCTGAGCTGTGTGCGCAGGGAAAATCACACTGGAGGATCACCCATCCACCCTGGGTGCCTTTGCTCTTTTCCTCGGGATTTTCCCTGAGCAGCCCCAATTCTGCTCTTCTAAAGTCTGTGATAATTCCATTTATTTTGCTCACTGCTCCCGGTATCTTCAGCTCCCATGTCCCACGGTCATTGCAGCCTTTGATCTTCGCATTTTCCACCAGCTCTGGCTTGTTTGTGAGCACCACGTCCAGATTTGGGAAAGGATCTGGAGCCCCAGGAGCGGCTGAGGGAGCTGGGAAGGGGCTGAAGAATTCCTGAGGGAGCTGGGAAGGGGCTGGAGAATTCCTGAGGGAGATGGGAAGGGGCTCAGCCTGGAGCAAAGGAGGATCCAGGAGGGAAAAGCTCTGCAGCAGAGCCCTCCACAAACTTCCCGCAACTTTTTTTTCCCCCCTCACATTTTCTCCCATTTTTTTATTTTACCCTCACAACAAGAGAAAGACCCTGAGGGGCTGGAGTGTGTCCAG
>VZTB01002699.1:16651-28259 GCA_013397245.1 Thryothorus ludovicianus | reverse complement strand
AGGGAGCTGGGAAGGGGCTGGAGAATTCCTGAGGGAGCTGTGAAGGGAATGGAGAATTCCTGAGGGAGCTGGAAGGGCTCAGTCCGGAGAGAAGGCGACTCAAGGGTGACCTTCTGGCACTGCGCAACTCCCTGACAGAAAGTACAGCCAGATCGGGCTTTGCTCCCAGGGAATAACCGAGCGGACAATGGGAAACAGCCTCAGTTTGTGCTAAGAGAGATTTTTGTCGGATTTTGGGGGAAATTTATTCCCCGTCCGCCACTTCCCGCCCGCGGCCGCGCGGTGGCGCCGTCCCGCGCAAATGGCGGCCGCGCTGAGGGCGCCGCCGAGGCCTCGGCTCCCGCGCCTGCTCCGCTCAGAAATAACGGAAAAAAAACACTTTTAAAGACATTGCTGCAGGAACAGCAGCCGCTGTGTGCGGGATGTGCTCTACGTGCACAAAGAGAAAATGTAAAAATGCGGGTTTTATGTTGGAAAATCTCCTCCGAGCGGTAGTTGCTTGGGGTCATTTGCCACAGCTGTGGGGTTGGAAAACTCTTTGAACCGAAAAAAATCTCTCGTTAAAATTTAAGCCCCTTTCCGAGAACTCGTCCTCGAAGTTTGTTCAAGCGACCAAGCCGTATTTCTGAGCAATAAACATTGCTGAGGTGATTTCCATGCTGGACCCACCTTCAACACCTTCCACAAATAAACCTCCCACAAAAACTTCCTCAAACTTTCTACAAAACCACCCACAAACTTTCTACAAAGCCTTTTACAAACTTTCTACAAAACCTTCCACAAAATCCTCTGCAAAACCTTCCACAAAATTCTCTCCAAAATCTTCCACAATCTTTCCACAAAACCTTCCACAAACCTTCCTGCAAAATCTTCCACAAACTTTACACTAAACCTTCCAAAAAACCTCAAGTAACTCGGCAGCAAATGTTTGTATCACTCACTGTGGATTTTTGCACATTCCAAGTCAGCTGCAACATAAACTAATGGCTCATAATTCCAGAGAAAGTTAAAAAAATAGCATCTCACAATCCTTGGAGATCTCTCAGCTGTTTAATATTCAACAATCGTGTCCTTCTCTTTCAGAATATGAATTTCTGATAGAACTCGTAGGTTTAAAATCATGGATTGATACAGGAATTAAGAAAATCCTTGAGAGGCTTAGAATTGTACCAGATGCAGTTGTTGCTCTTTTATTTAGCATCTCACCACGAGTATCCCAAAGGAAACGATTAAAGCAGGGCCTCCTCAGCCCAAGGGATGTGGTCACAGCAAGGTGGTCATTGAAAATTAAAAACAAAGCATGAAATGGGGCTGTGTGAACAAAAAGCCCAAAATACCATAACTCCTGTCAGAATAAATAAACAATGAGGACAAATAAATATCCATTACAGAGAGCACACAATGCACAGGAAACATAAAGGCAATTACAAGTAACAGGGGAATAAGAAATTTAATGAGGGGTTGATGTCACTGTAGCTAAAATGTCTTTTAAATCGACTTTATGAGTGGTGACACCTATTTTGAAAAATGCATTTAACTACTGGCAGATCACTGGGCTTTACTTCATTCACTATTTGGAATATAAAAAGCTAGCACTGCCCTCCGAAATCACCCGAAATCAACAGTCCACTGAACACAGTGTGCTGGCAATGAGTTACAGTTGTACTCTTGTTCTTTTCTTCAAATACTGAGTGAGTTTTTACAACACTTAGTTTATTTCATAACACGTAAGTTAATTTCACAGCAGTAGCAATGTAACAAGTAAGACCACAGCGCTAATTTTGGGTATTGTTTCAGTAACAAAGTTGTTGTTCTGGTGGCTCCAGCTGTAGGTTGCCCAGTTCCTGAGACTAAATAATTCAGTGTCTAACTATGAGTTTAAATTACCTAGTGGCAAATTAATCCATGATGCACCTCCATGGACATAGAATCATGGAATGCCCTGGGTTGGAAGGGATCTAAAGATTCTCTTTTCCACCCCTGCCGTGGGCAGGGACACCTCCCACTGTCCCAAATTGCTCCACCCTGGCCTTGGACACTTCCAGGGATCCAGGGGCAGCCACAGCTGCTCTGATCAACCTTGTGCCATGGCCTCCTCACTGTCACAGGGAAGGATTTCTTCCTGATACCTAATTTCAATCTACCCCCTGTCAGTTCAAAGTCCTTCCCCCTTGTCCTGTCACTTAAACCTGGCTCCATCTCTGCAAGGCCCCAGGCTAAATTGGTTTGTGGTCTCCTTTGGTGGCACAAAGCTGCTCCATTTCTGCTGAGGCAGGGCTGGAAAGGGGCTTCCAAAGTCGTCTCCTCCAGCATGGATTGGGTGACAGAGGGCAAGCCAGGAGGGAAAAGAGCTGGCCCAGTGCATCTAAAATTACGCAGGGAGTAATCAGAAAAGCTCGCCCTGTGAGTGTGGGATGGTTCCAGTCCTTATTTAAACTGAGAAACTATGGCAGGAACCAGGAGACTTTGCTCCAGCAACAGCAACTGTTGTTGTTGTTTTGCTGATGAAACCATTTAATAAATATCTAATCATCCCTAATCTTCAGAGAGCAAACAGCAACCTCTGCTCCTGAGCTGCATCTCAGGAGGTGATTAATGTATCACAAGGCAGGAAACAAACATTTCTACTCTCACATTTGCTTCTTACCTCCACAACTTCCTCATATTCTTCTTCCTCCATTCTGAGGGTTTGCTTCTGTCTCTCCCCCACTCACTGGTCACGCAGCAGGTGAAAATGTGAATAAACAGAATTAGTCCATGGCTGAAAGCACCATGAGAAGGCACAAGCTCATAAAGCACTTGGGGTCATGGTTAGTAGCTAGTCAGACTCAAAATAAAGTTGAGATCTGGCATTACTTGGACTGTTACGTAAAAACATTGGATTAAGTTTCAAACATACTGATATAAATTACAATTCTGGACAAATACCTCATTCCAGTTATAACATCAACACTAGATCCAATGAAAATAAAATTAAAAAGATAAATAAAATAAAAAATAAGAGATCTCTTGAAACAGGATGTGATATTTTCACTACAACAGAATTGTTTGAAGTGTTTTTCTTTTCCTCTGTGACTATTCTGCTATTTCATTATATCATTCAAGCTCCCGTTTGAATGGGAGATTTATATTTATTCATAAGAAAGAGCATAACGTAGAAAAATATTGTAAATATTTTTTTCAAGTGACCTTAGGTTAATGAGGCAATTTCTGTCTTCCCAGCATCAGCCTACAGAGATGCTGTGGGTTTGTTTTTTTTAAGCTCTTGTGGGCTTTTTCTCTCTATTTCTTCAGACCTGGAAAAGATGAAAATCCATAGAGTTGGCTGAAGCACAAAGCACAGATTAGTGTCAGAACCTTTGAACGAATTAATTAACACACTGATTTTTCTGTGAGGCAGAGCTACAATTTTCCAGCAGAGTCTGCAGCCCTGTTTCTAATGTTGGGAGGGGATGAGGCTTTGGAACAGCTGCTCCTGAGTCCAGGGATATTTGCCGTGTAAGCTAATCCTGCCAACTGACGGGGTGGTTGGGTTGAGCTGCCTAAACTGCAATTCCTTCTGAGGCAAGGGAAGTCAAGTCATGCAGGTTAAATATAGGAACACCGAATACTGGCCCTTTTTAGTCCCAACGGGCTGAGAAAAATGGCCAAAAAATTAATTGGGAAAAAACCGTGTTGTTAGCTATTAAAATAAATAAAGAATAGTTCAAATAATGAGTGACGAGTCAAGTGACAAGTAGGGAGAGGTGTATGAATAAACTCAACAAGGGGGGTTTGCATGTACACACAACCTCTTCAACCTGCCACTGTTACAGCCTTCAGCCACACTTCCAAACCCCATTCCAGGGCTTTCCCTCCTCCTCCAACTCCCAGCCAGTTACTCAGACAGAAAACCTGAGTGCCGTGGGCAAAGAGAAACAAGTATTCCCAAAAAACTACAGGATGGGGAAACAGCTGGAGACCCTCTTCTGAGGAAAAGAAGTGAAACGCATTGAAAATGTTCTTACCAGCGACATCCAGTAAATATCCTTTGGAGCAAAGGCTCTCCAGTCTTCCCTCCTGAGCAGCACTGGGAGAAAGCGAGGGGGTTCAGCAGCTCCCGGGGACACGTGTGGCCCACACAGCCAATCTGGCCCCAGCCCGCTCGAGTTTCATCCCTAAATATACCCGGTGACCCCAGGGGAGGCCACCTGTTCTCAGCAGCACCAGGGAGAGGGAGCCGGGCACCCCGAGGAAACCCAAAACACAGCAGAGCCTGGCTGGGGCTCACCAGGGCTCGGGGAGATGGAGCCCCAGGCAAACCCGCGGGAGTGCTCCAATGGACAAAACAGAATCAGCAGAGTTGATAATTACACTGCGTTTCAAGGGATGGAGGCAATTTCATTCCTGTGATGTGCCTGGATCAGCACCATCCAAATTGAAGAAGCTCTGAGCTTGAGGAGTCCACACTGCAAACTACATTTTAGTATAAACATGTCTTTAATCTCACCCCATAAGTACACCCCAAGTGCTTTTTCACCTTGATGCAAATTGTGCATCAATATTTTTATCACTTCTGAAAGGTTTCGTAGCTGAACACGCAGACCACGTGAGAAGAGACTGTTTGCAAGGAAGGAGCCCAAGGAACCTGGTGAAGGAACTCCAAGGAGAGTTGTCAAACAGATTCAGTGACAGGGGAGCAACCCTGGTGTTTTGGAAGGTCAGGAATGCCGTGATGTATGGAGCAGAACCAGGGTGATGATGACAGACACGACTTCTTAGGGAATCACTCTGACTGATAAATAGAGTAGAACTGGGTTCTTCGAAGAGGTGCATTCAGAACCCAACACCAACAATGATCCCTTTCCATGTGCTAGATCACGTAATTCAGTAAATGATTGTCAGGAGCCCTTGAGAGACATCTTTTTCCTTAACTCTTTCCAGAAGTTCATATTTATATCTAGATGAAATATCATATCTCATTCACTGCTGCCAAGTATTTTAGACTCAGCCCAGAGCTGCAGACCCCTCCCTGTCTCCTTTGGCTGAGCCATTTCCAATTACTCTGCATTTTGCATTACTAGGCAGTCCTTCCCCTTTTAATCTGATTTCTGTTCATTTAACTCCCTTAACGTCTTCTGAAATTGTCCAGAAATTACCACAGCATGTCGGTGGAGTCTCTGGAGAGCAAGCTCAGCGTAACCTGCTGCTCTCTGATCCTGACCCTCCGTGTGTGCATCCCAGAAATAACTCCCAGGCCCCTTCTTCTCCCGAGGGCTGCTTCTCAGGAGATTGGATGCAAAACGTGACATCTTCATTATCAATAACAAACTTTAATGGAGAGAAGGGCCAGCTTTCCTTATTGAACATATAATTCATTGTAAGAGTTGGTACTCCCACATAACCCTCCCCTGACAGGGGAAGTTGTCTTTTATGTCCTTGTTGAGGTAAAAAAATGAACTGGGCTCTGGCTGCATTCATTCTCCAGGGTCTTTATTCTTTCATTATCTACAATTTCTGAGCACCAGGCTTAACACCAGCCTAGCATGAGGGAGACAGACACCAAAGAGCCCCAACACGCAGATTCAAGGTTCTCTTAAAGATAATTTACCCAATTATCACCCAAAATGTGCATTATTTCTGCTTTTCTACCAATTACTCGCTAAACTTCTATTCCTCTAACTCTGTGGCAAATCCCAACCATTCACCCTGTGCCACCAGCACTGCAGAATGTGGAGGAGATGAAGGAGGAAGAAGCCCAAAAACCACAAGGATCCTCCACCTTGTCTCCATCTCCTTCCCATTCTAACAAACCCCAAAATCTCCACATCTCACCCTGGGATAACTTCCATATTATGCTCTTATCTAATTGACATTCCTGATAATTCTGTCTCATCCCAAAGCCTGGGCAGCCCTTTCCATGGCCAAAGGTTAAAAGCAGGACTTGTCAGAGGGTTTGGATGCTTCCAAACATGCAGAGGAATCTTCTCTGCGTTCTGGATTCCAGCAATTCATCATTGCCATTCCAGCTCAATCCTGGAAGTTCCTGCAAAGAATTTCTCCCTCAGTGATACCCTGCAAGCTCCTGGAACATCACCTTCAGACCATTTTCCACTGCTGTTTGATATCTTGTTTAGAGAGACACTAAACAAGGCTAAAATTACACACAGGACACCAGCAGCACTTTTCCTGCCCCTGAAATGCAGCTGTCTTTGGTGTGAAACGTGGCAGATCTTCAGCAGCTCAGCTCAGGGCTGGAAAAAAGCAAGGAATAACCCATGGGAATTACAGAAGGGGGCTGAGAACCACAAGGATTATTGGTGAAATGAAAAGTTAGGCTGAACATAAGATTTTTGTTCTGGCATCAGAACCAAGGGAGGAGAGTGCTTTTGGGTCACTTGAGAAAATATTTCAATTCCTGCATTTTGCTGCTTTGCTCCTTCAGCTCCAAATCTCAAGGAACAGCTCTGACAGAATTATCACCATTGTGTGGGCAAGGAGAATCCCAGGATCCCTGAGGCTGGAAAAGCCCTCCCAGCCCATGGTGCCCCATGCCCACCCTGCCACCAGCCCAGGGCACTGGGTGCCACCTCCAGGAATTCCTTGGGCACCTCCAGGGATGGGAATTCCAGACCTCCCTGTTCCAAACACGTGTGAGGTAAAGGGAATGCTGATGGTTAATATTAATTTTTTTCTTTTCAATTGCTTTGTTGTGAAAATTTATGCCTGACTCTGATTTCTAATGGAATATTCACAAAACCATAGAATCATTAAGGCTGGAAAAGACCTCCAAGATCATCAAGTCCAAGCTTTTGACCTTGTTGTGAGCATATGAACTTGACTTTCTGGGGGACAAATATTTCAAAAGCATTAACTGTGCCCCAGGCAGGGCCTGGCAGCTCTGCCCCAGGTTAACACACCAGGCCAGATTTATCCTCAGCCCATAAACGAGCACAGGCTCAGCAGTTCTCTGCAAAACTACTTAGGCAGGAAAAGATGCCAGTTTGCATTTCAGTCACCAAGATTTAAAACAAAAAATATTTTCTTGTACTTACCATGTTTAAATATTGAGTTCAGTCAGTCCTGCCTGTCCAACAGGAGCCACTCAGGCCGTGATGGATAAATGTCCTGACATCCCAGGTGCTATATTTAACCTCCTGACGTACCCAACAGAGCACCTGGCCTTAACAAGCATTGTACCATTGGAAAAGGACATTTAAATACATATTTGTGCCACTGTGTCTATTTTTAACCTGCCACCAGTGAGTTCCTTCTCATTTTTTTCCCCATTCCCCCCAGCAAGGCTCCTCTGCCCCAGCACCTTTGGGTTAATGTATGGGAATACTGCAGAGAGAATTTTTACCCAAAATTAGGACGGGCTTGGCTGGACAAATGCAAAGGATTGTCTTCAAATTAAATATACATTTATTTCTCCTACCCCTCCATTTTTACAGCTGGCTCATCTTTTTTCTTCTGGATGAAACCAGGCTGGGAGCACAGGCCTTGCCAGGGATTGGCTTTTACAAAAAGGGTTTTAGGAAAGGATCCCTGCTCTAACAAGAATTCCACTTCTTCTTCTGTGCTGCTCATCCTCTTTCTCAAAGTTAGTTGGTTTCTCAAAATAGAAAATAGATCATACCAAATAATATTCTTTGCTGGAAGAGGAGGAATAAGGGAATATTGGCATGCTTGATATGGAACCAAAATTCCTTTTATGCTTCCCAATATTCCTGGGCAGAGGAGGAACTGTGGCCTCACCAACCAAATTGTTTGGGTTTAGCCCAAACCTTTTAGTATTGAAAGTGTCCCACCAGAATATTTCAAAGACTGAATCAAAAGTTGATTCAAAGTGGAGATAGACGAGTCAAAGGGAGGAAAAATACAGACAAATCCAAACTGAAAAGAAGAAGAACAAGGTGCCAAATACTGGCTAACTATTTTCATGATAAGATTTGATAACGCAGAGAGAAATCACATGAACAAATGCACCTCGAGCTGGTTGTAGGAACTTAAAAATTAGGTTAAAATCTAAACTTTCCAACATCGAGGACATAAAATCAGAGTGTAAAAGATCCTAAATATCGACACAAGATATTCACTGGGGCCATTGGCATGAGGAGAGTTCTCCTCACATGACAGCATCTGTCACAGCCACCCCTGTTCTTTACTTAGGGCCTTTGAGAATCCTTAAAGAAAATATTTATCCACAAGATGATGTCAAACAGCCCAATTTATCCCCCCTGCTAATGTTCCCGAGACAGCCACAGGGCCTTAGACACGGGTGCTCATCAGAAAGAAGATACAGCAAAGGCAAATGTCCTCAAGAATTCAAAGCCAGCTCCGATTGTATTGATCACACTTTAATAATGGGAGCTGCTGAGGGGAGCTGAGATGCAGCACCCAACTCAACACATTCAGGTTTTGGAACATTAATATCAGTTACTATGAACTAGGAAAGGAAGGTGAGGTTCTTCTCGAATCTTTTCTTCTTCCTGCTATTTATAAGACAAATAAACTTTTATATTTTTAGAACAGAGGTACAAATATCAGCTGTAAATGCCAGTGAAAAGCCCTGATTGGCAGCCAGGGTTTCAGCTCTTACCCTGCCTCCCACACTTGTCCCTTTGGACAAGCCTCTGCCTCTGCAACAAAATAACACTGCTCTTTTATCTTTTAAAGACCAACTTTTCCATTATTAGCACCATATTTGTGAGTCCTTACAGCAGCTGCAGTGAGAGGTGTTCCTGTGGAGGCACATTGATCTGTTTGGGATTGTCCCATCCCTGGGAGAGTCAAGGCCAGGCTGGACAGGGCTGGGAGCAGCCTGGTCACTGAACCTGCTGCACTGATGGTGCTTTCCCCTCTCCAGGGTGGGTTATTGCTGAGGAAATCCAGTTCCTTCTTGGAATATTCCTTCTTGGAAGAAATTCCTTCTTGGTGCTCTTCAGTCAAGGCCAGGCTACGACTGTCCCACCCCAGCACCCCACGTGCTGCTGCCATGAGGACACATTCCAGCTCTCTCAAAACAGCTCCACATTTCACCTCAATTTTTCAAACCTGCTGGTTTCCACATCCTGCATCCTTCCCCTGGCTCCTCACTGAACTCCTCACAGTGAATTTAGAGCAGAGTTGTTTCTTACAGAGCCGAGATAAAACAATTAATGGAGAAACCATAACCCAGGCCAGGTTCATTTCTACCCCAGAGCACTCTCAGATCCTTCACATTTCTGCCAAAGCCCAGCAGCAGGAAGGTTTCACGTGGGGTTCTACAGCCCTGCCAACTTTCCAGAGCACCAACAGAGGCATGGATTAACACAGCTCCAGCACAGAGGCATTCCCTGCCCCAAATCCTCTGGGGTGGAGGGACAGGGCTGAGCTCTCTGATGCAGAGCATCGCCTTCATTCTGCAGCCACCTCTGCTGCTTTTCCAGTTCAGCCAAAGCCCTGAAACTGCTGGAAGGTGTTTGTGCCCTGTGTGGGAGCAGAGGGAAGAAATCCAGTATTTATTCCCTGGGCCTCCATGCCTTTTGTCACCAAGGTCATCTTTCATTCTGAGAGGGAACAAATGCTGATTACAAAGGTGTGGTTGAGTCATTTTCACCTTTTTTCTCCTTGGGCAAAAGAAGGAAAAGTGTTGCAATCCCTCCTCCCCATTCCAAGGGTTTTCCAGTTAGGGCAGGGGTTGTTTGTGGAGTTTCCAATGAAATGGCCTCATGATCCTCCCTGCCTGTTTTTCTCCCTCCAAGCCCCCCTGACTCCCCAACAGCAATTCCCACAGCCTATGGAAAACCAAACCTGCAATTCACGGGCTGTGACAGGAGTTGTCCAAAGGTCATGGAAGCTGCTGCAAAAGATCAAGACTTAGATAAAGCTCAATAAATCTACTCAAGAAATCCCAGAATATCCAAATCTTCCCACTGATAGACAACCCACACACCTCCAGTCTCCTCACCCTGAAGGATGCTGAACCAGAGCTCACACATCCACCATGGCCTTTAGCAACCTGCAACCTGTGTCTGAGGCTTATTTTTAAAATATCCTCTCTCACTCTGCTGATTTTAAAGGAACATATTTGTATGAAAGGTTCAAACACCTCTGACTGTAAAACAAGGGGGGAAAAGGCAATGTGCTTCACATTCCTGACTGGCATTGCTGGGCTGGTATCTCATAGCCTGAAATACAACCTGCAGCAGTCCATGAAATATTGAGAGTGCTCGCCAGGAATACTCTGCAGCAGCAGTTCCCAGGGGCAGAATGCTCTGTGAAAGGTCACTAACACAGCACTGAGGTCACCAGCACAACAGCCACCAGGAGCAATTCTTCTCTGCACTATTATTAACAGCACTGAGCAGCCACAAGGAATCTGCTGGGCTCCCACAGCTCTGCAACGGCTGCAGACAATAAAACCCACAAAATAAAACTTCATTACTGCGCAAATAAAGGGATATTTAATTACAGTAAGGAACGAGAGCATCACAAATGGCCTCCCCTCACTCACTTGGCACTGGGCCGTGCTCTCCTGGGGGCATCTCCTCGGTGGGGTAACCTGCAGGAGCTCCTGAGCCAGCAGGAACTTCTGCAAACTGAGCTGACCCCACTGACATCCCAGCAGTGACATGAAAGGGGACCTTACCTGCACAGCTCACACCAGGGACAGCTGGAGCTGGGCTGGCAGAGCTGGGGGTGCTCACCTGGAGAAGGGGAGGATCCAGGGACACCTCAGAGCCCTCCCAGGGCCTGCAGGGGCTCCAGGAGAGCTGCAGAGGGACAAGGAATGAGGGACAGGACCCAGGGCAGAGGATGGATATTGGGATATTGGGAATTCCTGGCTGGTTGGGTGGGCAGGGCCTGGCACAGGGTGCCCAGAGCAGCTGGGGGTGCCCCTGGATCCCTGGCAGTGCCCAAGGCCAGGCTGGAGCAGCCTGGGGCAGGGGAAGGTGTCCCTGCCCCTGGGTGATGAGGCTGGGCATCCCTTTGAACCCAAACCATCTGTGATTCTGAGATTCTGAGATTCTGAGATTCTGAGATTCTGAGATTCCATGATTCTGAGATTCTGAGATTCTGAGGTTCCATGATTCTGAGATTCACTCCAGACCTTTGCTGAGGAAAGCTGTGGGGCTGCCCTCACCCCAGAAAGGTTGGAGGTGTCCCCACCCCTCTGTGCACACCCAGTGCCACCCTCAGAGCTTTTCACCTTTGTCTCCTTCACCTGTCCAAAATTACCCAGGCTCATTATGGCACTTTTCTCTGCAATGAGAGATCAAGGGGAAAGAAATCTTTATTGAAAGTTTACCTAAATGAAAATGATTCATTAAATAGTTTTAATTTCCAAGAGTCTGGTAGACTTTCTGCTCTTTGAAAACCATTCCACAGGACACTGAACTCCTGATGACTTCATGGGGCTTTTTATAAAGCGAAATAATGACAGTGGAGGGACAGAAGCAGCTGCACAATTCCCTGCCTGTGGCAGAGATGGCCCAAGCACCAGAGCCTTGAGCAAATCCATCACCCCTTGGATGCCAGGAACGAGATGCTCATGGACATGCTGGTTTCCAGGGAAGGAGATGTGAAAAACAGAGCTCACTCCTTAAGATTAAAAAAAAATATAAATTAAACATAAATATAAATA
>VZTB01002699.1:1339-16371 GCA_013397245.1 Thryothorus ludovicianus | reverse complement strand
AGATTATGTTATATTAACAAGCAGCTGAAAGGAGTTATAATATCTAAATAATATCTCTAATATCTGAATATTTATGCTCAATAACAACATGCAAAAGCTAACACAAAAATGTGAAAGCCAGCATTATTTAGTCATTTTTAAGAGCCAGCTCACGTTGCACGTGGGAATGTCTTGTGGCAGATCTCGAGCTCATCCTCGGTGTGTGCCCATCAGGGCTGCTGGAGGATGGGATGGTTGGATGCAATAATTCCCTTCACACCCTGAAAATTCAGAGTTGATCCAACACAGGTCACACCACACGGAACCTTTGCAGTGCCGGAGATTCCCTGGCATGAATATCTTTACTAAAAAGCACAGTAAAAATCAAAAACCCAACCAAACTCTCACAGAAGTGTTGTTAAACCCCAGATTTCTGAGCGACAAACGTGGAACAAATATTTTTGTGCACTGAATTTTTTTGGCTGTGACACTGCAAATCAAGGAAATAATTTTCAGGTTTGAATGGGTTGTTCCTACAATGATACAATTTTCCTGCTGTTGACAGCCAGCAAAACGTTCTGTGTAAAAACAACCCAACCCTTCACCGTGGAGAAATACCAGAAAACACAAAAATGTCAAATTTCCTGAAGGAGGGTTTTTTAAAAAAGCAGAAATGGGACAGAGCAAGGCAAGACTAAAGCTAGACTGGAGGTCAGTGAAACAGCACGAAATCGCTGTGACTGTGATAACAGCTCATCCTGAGAGATAAAATCTAACTTCAGGGGTTTGCTGCTCTGTGGGACAGATGATTCAATAACTCCACCAGGTTTGTTCGGGCTCAGGGGTGTCAGAGGCTCAGCAGCACATTCTGCAAAACCCCGGCCCGGGGGAGATGGGCAGGGATAAAAAACCCACAGCAGGGGAGGAACGAGATGAGGAAATGGCCTCACGCTGTGCCAGGGGAGGGTCAGGCTGGGTTTTGGGGGAAATTCCTCATGGAAGGGGCTGTGCTGGAGTCCCCATCCCTGGCTGGATTTCAGAGTGGATTTCAGAGTGGATTTCAGAGTGGATTTCAGAGTGGATGTGGCACTGGGGACATGGGTGGCCTGGGCAGTGCTGGGGATGGCTGGGCTCGATGATCGTGGAGGGTTTTTCCAGAATCACCCAGGGACTCTGTCATTCCTTGCTCTACATACAAAGTTTCCCCTTGTTTCCCTCGTGGAACTGCAGTTCCCTGACAATCATTTCCCCAAGCCCACCCAGGTGATTCTGGTACTGCCGGGAAGGAAGGGGGCACGGGATTTCTTTTGGTGTTTGCACTAAAAGATTTCATTCCCTTGAATAAAATTCAAGCAAAATAAAACTCTTCATTTGAAGTATTTGCTAATATAAAGGAGGCTCCTGCCCCCATCTGGCCTCCCTGCAAGGGAGCAGCCTGGGGGGGAGCTGGAGCAAGAAATCCCAGATTCCTAGAGCTTCAAATCCTGCTTTGGAAGGGACTCACAGGGATCACCAAACCCAGCTCGTGCCCAGGACAGCCACAGGAATCCTCCCCAGCATCTCTGGGGTGACTCCCCAGCCACCCTCTGTGCCCAGAAGCAATTCCAGCTTTGGATGCAGGCAGGATGGGAAGTGGAGATAATTCCAACCTGGAGCAGCTGCAGTCCTGTGTCCTTGTGTGGATGCAGATGGGTCCCACTGTGCTGTGTCCCCGAATGTCAGCCCTGCCATCTGCCAGGGCATGCCAAGGGACCACAGTGCCCTCAGCAAAGCTGTGCCCACCACCAGCAAACACAACAACCACGGCTTCATTGCCTCTGCCTCCCCAGATCCCTGCACTGCCAGGCAGAGACACCCTGTGACAACGACCCAGCCCAGGGAAGGGGAGGAAAAACCCAATGGTCAAAATCCTGAGGGGCCTCTTGCTTTCAGAGAAGCAGAAATAAGGCTTCAGATTGTTACAAACACAGATTATAAAGTTGGCTTTTTGCAGATATTCAGGTGAGTGCTGTACATGTAAGGTTGTTATAAACACAGGTGATGGATTGGGGTTTCTGTCTCACCCACAGAGGGTGGATGCTCTGTGTGTGCTGTGGAAATGGTTTAAAGACAGAGTTTTCTTTAGCAGCAAAGGAAGTTGATAAAGTGTCTGTGCAGTGAGTGAGCACTGCCTGCTCAGGATCACACCCAGGGCAGACCCTGCTCTGATCTGGAGAATCTGCTGCTGATATCCCAGCCCCAGCACCGAGCATCTGCAGGAATTACAGCCCAGGGCCCAAACTGAGACTGAGCAGGAGAATTCATTAAACCACAGCCAAGAAACACGCATGCTCTGAAAAGGTGGGACCAAGGAGAGACCATGGAAAACAGCTCCCAGAAACATGGAAATGAGTTCTTAGGAAAGTTTGAATAAAGATGTGAACTGTGAATGTGCAGCAGGCTGGGGTATTTTAGGAGGTGTCTCTAAAACAGCAGAATGTCTCTGGGCCAGACACACCCCGGCCGTGGATTTTGCTTTATTGCCTTGTCCTGATTGTCTTCTATTAAACCTTTTAAATCCTACCAAAAGATAGGATTTTCATAATTTTAAATCTCCAAGAAGCTGAAGCCCAGATATCCTCCAATCCCTTCCCCCTCTCCCTGCTCCAGCCACATCCATTCCTTCACTGGGCTCAGCATGAACAGTGCTTGCTGCTGCTCCTGGCAGGAGAATCCTGCAGGAATGGGATTTTCCCACCTTATCTCAGTTAAAAGAGACCCAACGTGCAGAGTTTGTGCATTATCCCAGCGTTCTCTTAAAAGCACCAGCAATGAATGTTCTCAAGACGTGGTGGGAAATTGTAGTGCCTGGATTCAGGCTGCCCTTGCCCACAGGATGCCAAAGAGGGGCTGCTCCTCCCCGTTCCTGCCCTCCACACCGGCAGCACTCCAGGATTTTATCCTGGAGAAAAGGAAGCTCAGGGGGCACCTTATTTTTATTTACAACTTACCTGAGAGGAGGGTGCAGCCAGGTGGAGCTCGGGCTCTGATCCCAGGGAAGGACAGGATGAGAGGGAACAGCCTCAGGCTGTGCCAGGGAAGGGTTAAATTGGATATTGGGGAAAATTTCTTCCTGGAAAGGGCTGCCCAGGGCAGTGGTGGAGTGCCCATCCCTGCAGGACAATTCAGACGTGGGGATTTCTCAGGGAGATTTGCACATCAAGCAAAGTTCAGGACTTTCCATTCCTCACCAAAATCACTGCGGCACCTTTGGCATCCCAGGCATGTGGATCTCCAAGAAATTCCCTGGCCAGCTCCACACAGCCACTTTGGTTTATTTGTTACTTACACAGCTCTGGTTTCCACCCATGAACTCAGCTTCCAAAGCCAAACACACGGGAAATGACAAAATATCCGTGAGGATCTCACAGCACCAGCCCTCCCTCAGAACTCTCCAACATTTACACTAAACCTTTTCTTCTGCACAAAAAGTTAAGACAATTTTCCCTGTTCCCAAGGAAATTTGCGTGACCTTTTTGCATGACCTCTTTACATGACCCCACAAGTTGCCTACATATACACACATAAATCTGAACCAGAAAAAAACCTTCCAGTTCTGAAGAATGAAGGTAAATGCCATCAGAACTGAAAAATTAACGACAAGAATTAACTGTATTTATTGTCAATATTGTTGACTGTTCTGTAGTTTTACATGTATTTCATCCCCATATTACAATAAAAACATATTCATATTAACTCAGTACAGACTGTGCAACAAGAGAGGAGCAACACAACCTGTAATTTAAAAAGTGGTAATAGCATCAAGGAAGTATTAATTATTAAATTAATTTAAAATGTATTAATTAAAAAAGCAACAATGAAGGAGAACTCAGCAGTCTTAACTTTTATACACTCAAGAAAAAGAGCCAAAAAGTAACATTTTCTGTTAAAAAGCCTCTTCACAGTTCCACACACTGGGTGCAAAGGTCTAAGGAAAGCAGAGTTGGGCTAAACCAGACGAAAATGAAGTGTGAGAATGGTGGCTTCTCTTTTAATCACCTAATATTGAATGGGATTGCAAGGAAAAGTAAATGCAGTTTTCAGAAGTGCTATCAAAGTCAGGAAATACTGGAATTCAGGGGAACAGGCAGGAAAAGGCTTTAAAGCAGCTCTGCATTCCTTCACCCACCACAAAAACATCCCAGGAGAATCACGGAGTCCCAGGATGGTTTGGGTGGGAAGGGACCTTAAAAATCATTTAATTCCAACTCTCAGCCACGGGCAGGGACAGCTCCCTCCATCCCAGGGACACCTCCCACCATCGCAGGGACACCTCCCACCATCCCANTCCCAGGGACACCTCCCACCATCCCAGGGACACCTCCCACCATCCCAGGGACACCTCCCACCATCCCAGGCTGCTCCCAGCCCCAGTGCCCAGCCTGGCCTGGGACACTCTCAGGGATCCAGGGGCAGCCCCAGCTGCTCTGGGCCCCGGGAGGAAGCGGAGCCAGAGCCCACCCTGCTGGGAAAAGCGTGTCCCAAAGGAAACAAGCACAGCTGAAAGGGGAGCTGCAAGGATAAGGAATGTGGAAAGGCATTTTGGCATCTCCCACACCATCCCAGCA
The DNA here is from genome assembly GCA_013397245.1 of Thryothorus ludovicianus. NCBI lineage: Eukaryota > Metazoa > Chordata > Aves > Passeriformes > Certhiidae > Thryothorus > Thryothorus ludovicianus. The sequence goes on along the minus strand of VZTB01002699.1, from coordinate 11,785 downwards.
GGGGGGGGGGTTGCTGCAATTCCTTATTCCTCACAACTCCCAGAACTCCCAGAACTCTGAGCTCCGTCTGCCTGTGTGTTATTTACAGGGAGCTCATTCCATGGGATAAGTCCATGGATGCAGCCACTGCATCTGGAGGGATCCAAGGCCATTCCATGGGATCAGCCATGGATGCAGCCACTGCACCTGGAGGGATCCAAGGAGGTGATTCCATGGAATAAGTCCATGGATGCAGCCACTGCATCTGGAGGGATCCAAGGCCATTCCATGGGATCAGCCATGGATGCAGCCACTGCACCTGGAGGGATCCAAGGAGGTGATTCCATGGAATAAGTCCATGGATGCAGCCACTGCACCTGGAGGAGCCCCAGATCCCCCCCAGCTGCAGAGCTGGGCAGGAATTCCCTTTGCACAGCCCTGGATCAGCGAGGCTGGAAAATCCCTCCAAGGTCACCAAATCCAACCTGTGCCCGACCCCCACCCCGGCACCCAGACCCGGGCACTGAGTGCCACACCCAGCCCATGAATATAAAAATACAATTTCATCTCCTGAGCCACCTTTGGCTCCATCTCTTTTGCTTTTTAAGTTTCCTGCACAGCCCCCCAGCTGTCACAGGTACCTGTGTGTGATATGTGGGGATGGAAGAGGGGCACATCCCTGGGATTCAGCATTTCTGACAGGAAAACATCATTTCACACTCATTTGAATTCCCAGCCTTGACACCAAGCAGCACAGACTTATCACCAAACTCACCCCAAACCCTCCCTTCACAGGCTGAGCACAACAGCACATTTCACCCCAAAAACACCTAAACAGCCCCAAAAACCAGGTCAGAAATCACAAATTAGCTCAAAAACTTTCACTGCAACTCCCACACACAAAGTTTAATGCAAACAGGCACATTTTGACAAGTGTTTTCAACTTAAAATCATAAATACTGGTAGGTTTTAAGGAATTAGCAGTTGACATCATCTATAAATGCATAAATATGATGGTACAGAGCTCCCCAGCCCAAATTTGTATTTGCTCCACTTCAACAGGAATCAAGAGAACAGAACGAGTTCCCTTCAGCTGCACAAAAACCAGAGTTTGAAAGACAGAAAGTGGCAAAGGGGTAACAATTCAAGGAATGCTCTGATCTAATTTCAGGGGGGAAAAAAGTTGCTTAATAGAATCCCGATTTTCCTTTACTATAATAAGCAGCTCTGTGAAATGTTTTGGTAAATGACTTTAACAGCCACGCGTGAGTGCAGGCACAGGAGCGCTCCCGCTGGGAGCTGCCGGCCCTCCCCAGGCTCGGCATTCATTTGCTGCCATCATTTCCTACATTCTCAAAAGACATTTCCCTGCAGTCTCAGCATTAGGCACGTCCTGGCTGCTTTTCCTTCGGGATGGCAAAGTCTGGAGAGAGACAGAGAGAGACAGAAGGACAAAGGACAGGAGATCAAAGGGAGCCCGAGCCCGCGGGCGGCGGGGATTGCTGCGGATGTTTGTAAATAAACAACAGCCGGGACACGGAACAGCAGCTGGGTAAAGGGCACAGGACCTGGGCACCGGGCACAGGGCACAGCACCTGGGCACAGGGCACAGAACCTGGGCACAGCACCTGGGTACAACACTGGGCACAGAACCTGGGTACAGGGCACAGAACCTGGGCACAGCCAGTTCGTACCAAGGGCTGCGGGAAGGGCAGCTCGGNCAGGGCACAGGGCACAGGGCACAGAACCTGGGTACAGGGCACAGAACCTGGGTACACAGCACAGGGCACAGCACCGGGCACAGGGCACAGGACCTGGGCACAGCACCTGGGCACAGCACAGGGCACAGGGCACAGCATCTGGGCACAGGGCACAGAACCTGGGCACAGCCAGTTCGTACCAAGGGCTGCGGGAAGGGCAGCTCGGAGAGCCCAGCCCAGCCCAGCCCAGCCCGGCCCAGCCCAGCCCAGCCCAGCCCGGCCCAGCCCAGCCCAGCCCAGCCCGGCCCAGCCCAGCCCAGCCCAGCCCGGCTCAGCCCAGCCCAGCCCAGCCCAGGTTGGATCAGAGCCGATGGTGCTGGAACACCCACGGACACTCCGCAGGGACACAGCGACACTGGGGCTGTCCCCATCCCTCGGTCACACCCCCCAACCCCACACCTCGGCACCCCCCAGCCTGGGCTGGGTTTATTTTTGAAGCTCTCCACAGAATTCAGCTTTTCTTGCTCCCCCTTCTCCATTTAGACAAGGGGAACACTGAGCTGAAGATGGCCAAGGAAGGATTCCCAGCCTTCCAGGTAAAGCAGCATTTCCTGGCTTCATTCATTCTCAGCTGAGTTTTGTACATTTACAAATAGGAAAAGCTTAAAAACCTCACCCAGCTCTGTCCTTCCCCAAAATCCAGCTTAAAAGGCTCAGGGTGGTAAAGTGACTCCACTGTGGATAAAGCTACAATAGAAAAATTCACTGGCAAGGCCCTCTTAAGGCAAGGAGAGAATTCCTGCTCATGATTCTCACACATGAAATAAAAAGATACAGTGGCAGCCCCTTAAAATTCATCATTTTTGGCCATTTAGTGCATTCACCACATCGATCTATTCAAGTCACATCTGGATTTCCAAGCAGGCCACATCTGGATTACCACAGGAGTGCAAACACATTTTCCTTCCCCGGAGCCTCTCTCGGTGCCCCGGGCTCAGCCCGGCCCTGCCCGGGGCTGCCGCGCTCAGGGCTCCCATCCCAATTAGCTGAAAACGACCTCCCAGCCCTAATTAATGTGACACTGACAAACTTGGCGTGCCCCGGCCAGCCAGGAAGGAACCGCTGCCACCAGGAGCTTTCCAAGGCCAAGGATTCCTGAATTGAGTTCTTTAAACAGCCCCTGGACAGGAATTCCAGCCGACCCCCCTGACACGAGCACAAATCCAACATTTCCTGTCCCAGAGCAACCTCAGGGGTGCCTGATAAATGGAGAAGTGCTTGGAATGGCAGCGACAGGAGAACTGTAACAAATTTATCACAAATCCTGTGAAAACTCGGGTGTAGGGAGGGGAAACCCACTCATTTCCACACACTGGGAGGCTTCGATAGATGTGGATCTCTATTTTAAGGGAATGGGAATCGCAGCACAGGAAATAAAGCTGATTATGGAATTAGTTTCAGGCACTTGAGCTGCAGAGGTGTGGAAGGTGCTCCTCAGGTGCATCCACCATTCACACACCTACACAGTGCTCAGCAGAGCAGCTACTCAGCCTCCCCAAAAGAAATAAAAAATTAAAAGATGAAGCTGTTCACATTCCCCAAGTTTATTTTCCACCTCTCCTCACAATTAAAGACCTGTTAATTCCCAGCTGCCAGGAGCAGCACATTCCAGAGATGATTTACCAAGCTGATGCTCTGAACCCAAAGAAACATCGAAAGTATCAATTATTGAAACATGACCTTTTCTTTTTTGCTACTAAAATGCCATTTTGCAGCATTGCTTCAAACACCGTTTTTAAGGCCCCTCCCTTTTCCTAAGGATGAAATTCAAGGAGAACAAAGGCAAAGCTTGAGCTTCAGCTGGAAGGCAAAGCAGCAGAACCCCGGGGGTGAAACAGCAGCAGCACCCCCAAGGTCAGGGCTCAGGGTAAAACAACCCTCGGGGGCAAAGCTCCCGGGCTTTGCTATGACAGAGCTGCGAGAAAAATGGGAATTCCCCTCCAGGGAAGAGAAAAAAGCTGCCAAGGAGGAGCACAGAACACAAAGGGCTTGAGAGATCAAAGGTTTGGCTGCTCCTCTCAGTGACTAAATTGAAAACATTCCTAAGTTCACAGACGTGCACTTCAAAGCACCATCACAGCAAATATTCCAGGTGAGAGTCTGGAATTGATCACAGAATCCGGAATTGATCACAGCAAATATTCCAGGTGAGAGTCTGGAATTGATCACAGAATCCAGAATTGATCACAACCATCATTCCAGGTAAGAGTTTGGAAATGATCAGAGTCTGGAATTGATCACAGCACTCATTCCAGGTGAGAGTTTTGAAATTATCACAGAGGCTGGAATTGATCACAGAGCTTGGAATTGATCACAGCAATCATTCCAGGTGAGAGTCTGAAAATGATCAGAGAGTCTGGAATTGATTACAGAGGCTGGAATTGATCACAGAATCCAGAATTGATCTCAGAGTCTGGAACTGATCAGAGAGCCTGGAATTGATCACAGCAACTATTCCAGGTAAGAGTTTGGAAATTATCAGAGAGACTGGAATTGATCACAGCAAATATTCAGGTGAGAGTCTGGAATTGATCACAGCAGCTATTCCAGGTGAGAGTTTGGAAGTGATCACAGACTCTGGAATTGATCACAGCCATCATTTCAGGTGAGAGTTTGGAAACTATCANTTGATCACAGCAACTATTCCAGGTAAGAGTTTGGAAGTGATCACAGACTCTGGAATTGATCACAGCAAATATTCCAGGTAAGAGTTTGGAAATTATCACAGAGGCTGGAATTGATCACAGCAAATATTCAGGTGAGAGGCTGGAATTGATCACAGCAGCTATTCCAGGTGAGAGTTTGGAAGTGATCACAGACTCTGGAATTGATCACAGCCATCATTTCAGGTGAGAGTTTGGAAATTATCACAGAGCCTGGAATTGATCTCAGACTCTGGAATTGATCTCAGAGTCTGGAATTGATCACAGCAATCACTCCAGGTGAGAGTTTGCAATCCATCAGATTCTGGAATCAATCACAGCGACTATCCCAGGTGAGTCTGGAATTGTCACCTCTGCTGACAACCCCCCCCATCCCCACAGAGTGAAAATCAGCGTTTAAACCCCCAGAGCCCTGCACACCACCAGTGTGAGGAAACATCAGCCACCACTGAATTCTGGCTCCATCTGCTCACAGTGAGCCATGCTGGCAGTCAGGTGAACACCGGGTTCTTCACTGACCAACAGGCAGAAAACAGCTCAATGTCTGCACCACAAACCCCTCAGGGCACAGAAAATCCTGTCTGACACCCGCCCTGAGGTGTGCAGTCACCACCAGGGCTCTGTGGCCACTGGGGAGACCAAGACAAGGTGAACCTCAGAGGCCACAGCAGGGAAGTGGCATGGGGAGGGAAGGAGTAAAACCAAGGGAAGTGATGTGTAAACACAGAGTATCTGCTTGCACCACAACCCACACCTGCAGCACCTGACACAGAGTTCCTACAAATGCACAAGCAAGCAGCAGAAATCCCAGCACTGCTCCACCAGCAAAGCAACAACTCCTTTTCTCACCAAGCAAGCCCCAGCTCACCCAACCTGTGTGGATTCAGCCCAGGGAAGACATAAGACTCAAAAACCAAACACTTGGGTTTAGAAGCAGGTCTGCTTTTTCTTTTTTTAGACTAGAAAATGTACAATTCCATTGCATATGCAAGTGTGCACAGAGCTCGTTGCTTGTAGATACTGTCAGAGAAACTGAGAGAGTCTTTGCATTAAATTGTTAATTCTTCAAACATTGATACATTTTGCAATACACCAGTTAAATACCAAGATCTATGTGCATGCACTAGAGATATATGCATGTACACCTTAATGTTTAACAAAGACAGCAGATCTCCCAGCCAGGGAGTGTTGGAGATACCAAAAATAGATTAAAAAGTTAAATTCTTTACCTGCCTTTGTTAAATACAGACTTTGAGATTGCCTCCCCTCCTTTCCCTGGGAAGCAGGTGGGCAGGAAGGCAGGAGCTGACCAGATTATCCCAGAACCAAAGAGAAGCACCTTAAAAAGTTCAAACTAAGCTTTAAAATGTCTTTAAAATGCCTTTTCCATTCTTACCAGACACGGGGGCTGAGAGAGGGGAGAACACTTTAAACACAGTTTTGTTTTTGCTGAACTCCCAAAGCATCTCCCCCAGAAGAGCCTGACATTTCCAACCACCCCACAGCCCGGATGCTCTCAGGTGGGAATTCTGAGCCCCTGCCACCCCAGCAGGGGAAGGTGATCCTGGTGCTCTCACAGCGCCTGGGGACCAGGCAGGGGAGCTCTGCTCTCAGGGAGTTCTGCCCTGGAACTTGGGTGGGTCACCTGGAGCTTTTCCAGTAGTGTCACCTGCTCTGTCCCCATCCAGTCCCCTCCACTGCATATTGATACATCTGCACAGTTTAGTATCTGTACATTTGATGTAGCAAAGAGTTTTTCCTCTAAAAACACTTCATTAGAGCCTGACTTGTACGATTCCAGAGACACTTTCAAACATACTTTTGTACCTCTTCTTTGGTTAAGAAACAAAAGATACTTTTCCCTTTTTGACAGCTAAAGGTATTTCTGCCAGAGCTGAATCAACCAGCAGAGCAGGGAAGGAGAGCAGTGGGCAGGACCTGCAGCATCACCCAATCCAACGGTGACCACACCAAAAGAGGAAAATCCATTCCATCTGAAACTCTTTGGCAAATTTGTTCTGTTTGCCAACCCTGGAATTCGAAGCTCCATCCGTGTGCCTCAATCCAATTCCAGCCTCTTCCCTAATCAAAAAATCACATGGAAAAACAAGCAATGGGCTGAAGAGAGAGTTTGTTTAGCAGGTTGTGATTGACAGACAGAGGGACGGGACGGGTGACACGGGGCCGTGTCACAGATCAGCACTACTGCCAACAGACTGATTGAGCTGGGCTGAGCAGATTGCAATGAACCTAGGACTGAGGTATAAATATACACAAATATGTACAGTACACATACAGGAAAAGAGTTCTGCATCTGTAACAGGGGCAGCCTCCGAAACGCTGCAGAGCCCATCCCGGGGATCGCTCGCGGATTCGCTGGAACCATGGAGCAGCTCCCACAAAGGGATCATCAAACTCCCCACGGAAAGCTCCTGCCTCGTGCTTCATCCTCCCCACGCCCAAGGCAGGGCTGTTCCGAGGGGCAGCTTCAGAGGAGGGTTGGGCACAGCTTGGAAGGCGTCCTCTGAGGCAGCTGAACCAAAGTGGAGCCCAGAGTGCTGCTCTGCTCCTGTGCCTGCTCCCAGTTCCTGTCCCTGTGTGTGTGTGTGCAGCCATGTAGAAAATACAGCTGCCATCAGTTCAGTATAAATACATCCACCCCACCAATCTGCCACTGGAACAGCTCTGCTGCAGCAATGTCTGTGCAAAGAGGTCATTAAAGATCATCTGATCTTCAGGCGGGACATCATCCACTCCAGTCCTTGGCACAGCCTGGGAACACAAGACACAGCATTTAGGGAATTGCACTGCTCAGGGTAACTCCAAAGGCAACTCCACAGCATCCATTCAAATTCTCTCCAAGAACTCTAAATCATTCCTGGAGACTCTTCAATCCCTACACAGCACTTCCCAGATTTTATTCAATAAATAAAATATCATCTACAGTGAGAGAATTCAGATCCCAGCTCTTGAAGACATGAAGTTCTCTCTAATTAAGAATCTAATCTAATAAGAATTATTCTTAATGAGCTAAATTCCAGTTTGCCCCCACCTCACCCCACCCTCATTAAGCCCAAATCATATCAGGTCTTCTCTCTGTGAGGTGACACCATGGGTTTGATGTAGAAGTTGGTGTTGTGAGCCCAAAAATCTTGTAGGTACCAAGATGCTGAAGCAGGGAGGCCCTGGCACAGGTGCCCAGAGCAGCTGTGGCTGCCCCTGCAGCCCTGGCAGTGCCCAAGGCCAGGCTGGGCAGGGCTTGGAGTGGGATGGGATGATTTTAAGGTCCTTTCCAACCCAAACCATTCTGGGATTCTGTCACTGTTATGGACAGGGGAGGAATGGGTGTTAAACCCAAATATCACAATAAAACCCCCAGAGTGACTCCAGATTCCCCTCCCATGGACACAAAAGTCTCTCACCCCTCTCCAGTGAGAGCACAGCAGGCCTGAATGTGCCACTGGTGATCCTTTATTGAAGTCAGCTTCAGGAACTGGGAGATCTCAGCCACTGTCATGCACTCCTTCACATCCTGCTTGTTAGCAAAGATCAGCAGTCCTGCTTTCTTCAGGTCCTAGGGAGAAAGGAGAGGAGGCACAGGATGGGACACCAAGCAGGGAACCAGAGCCCAGCCAACAATCCTGCCAACAAAGTGCTGCAGGCTGACAGGAGCTGCAGGAAATCCTCTGCTCCAGCAAACCAAAGAGCCAATTCTTGCCATGGATGAGGAGTGAAAAACTCAGCACAACGTTCTGCTGTGCCCCACAGGATCAGGGCCCTGGGCACCCCTGCAGCACTGACAGCTTGGGAACAGTGACTCCAGGGAAAGGCTTCCTTTACCTCAAATTGCTTGGCATTACATCAGGGCAGGGGTGTATCATTGAAAATCTCTCCCTTGGGAAGCAGAAAGGTGTTCCCAGGAAGCCAAGGCAGCTCAGGCACTGAGCTGCCTCTCAGGCACACACCTGATTGCAAGCAGCAAAAGGAATTCCCAAATAATCAACTGCTCCAGAAAACAGCTGGAACTGAGCTGGACAACTCAATTTTGCCTTAACAGCAAACCCATGGAACCGGTCAGGAGAAAGAAAAGATTTTCAAGGAGCAAAGAAAAGCGATTTAAAATCAATATTTGACTTTCACGGCTGCTCTCCCCCAGCGTCACAGCCACTCTGGAGAGGGAGCCTGGGAACATCCTGCAGGAAACAAAGGGCACATTCACTGCCAGGTGGCTTCCAAATCAGCTCCATCCTGCCTGGAATTCCAGACCTTCCCTGCAGCAAGATCAGCTCCTCAACAGCTTCATCTTCCTTCAGAGATCAGCAAACTGGAGGTGCAGGTTTCTGCAGCAGCCTGAAGAGCCCAGCTCTGAAATCCCAGCCCTGGACAGCAGCACCAAACCCTCCCCATGCCACATTTAACACTCCACAGCCTGAGCTGCTCTGTTAGAGTTTACTTTATTAAATATAATGTAAATTAAACAACAAAAATAAAAAAGGAAATAAAATTAAAACTTGAAAGATCCTCTGCAAAGCCCTTGTTTTCCCTCAAAGGAAATCCATAGGCAGGCTGTGCCCTTCCTGCAGGCTCCCAAACTGTGGCTATAAGTTAAATATAGATGTAGTATTTTAGGCTATAATGCCATCATTTTTATGCACATTTTTTTATTCTGACACTTCAATTTGGAGGCTCGATGTCAGCTCACACACCCTGATCCAGTTTGCATCCAGGTCATGCCACAGGTGCTGCCTGGCTTTTACATCAGCCCAGCTCAGGTTTAGACCTGACCCAGGGCTCAGGTTTAAGGACAGCCCTTAAAATTCAGCAATTTCCACTCTGGAATTCCAAACACCCACAGAGCAGTGGCTGCTACAGCCACGGGCTGAAGCCCCTTCAGTTTTAGAGCTGGGTGCTCTAACACACATTGTAAAAGCTCAGGAAACCACAAAGATATCAAAAATAATTATTAAATTATTGCAGGAAACCCTGGGGTTTCCAGGGCTCTAATTCAGATATTAACATGGATTGAAGTATGAAACCCACAGATGCCCCTGGCAGGTCCCAACTGGAGCCCTCTGACAGGCTACTTCTGTAATTAATATCAATTAACAGCTTTACTGGGAGCTCCACAGGAGACAGGGCAGCAGGGACAAGGCAGCTCAGGCTGTAAATCTGCTTCCCTTGGCGTGTATCAGCCAGATAATTAAAATAAATATTAAAATAATTATCAGAGACACAGGGTGCACTCACCTCGTGTGCTAACATTTTATACAGCTCTTCTTTAGTCACAGAAATTCTCTCTCTGTCTGTGCTGTCCACCACAACTATCACAAACTGCAAAAAAAGGGGGAGTTATTAGGGAGACAAACTCCTGCAGCTCCCACTGCCACCCCATTATCCAGCTGATAATCAGACACCAGCCCTGGTCCCAAATCCTCCCTCCAGCCCTGATCCCAAATCCTCCCTCCAGCCCCAGCAATCCCCAGGCCTGGGGTTATTTTGTGATGTGCTCTGGCTACAAAGGCAGCTCTGACACAACTTTTCGCTTTCTGTTCTCCATTTTTCAGTGAAATATTCATATTGAAAGCAAGAAAATTCTCAGTAATCCCGAATGTGGTTTTGTTCTTGGCCTGGTGCACTGAGGCACCACGAAGATCCCTCCAATAATTTGGGGCAGGTTCTAAACAAAGTGCATCGGGTCTCTTTGTCTAGGCCAGGAACTAACATGCAAATGAGGAATTTGCACAGGATTAGAAAGCCCTGAAGCCCCAAACTCCAGGAAAAGGCTGGGAAAGGACTGCAGGGAATCCCAGCACCTCCTGGGGGAACTGCAGAGCAAAGGAAATTCCTGTGATCATTGCATCTAACCACACAAAACATCACTTATAGGAATAATTGTATTTGGGAACACACAGGAAACCTTGCTTAAGGTATTATTTTTATATAGGAGGTTGTGTGCTTGATAAAATTTATATATATATAATAGATACATATATGTGTATATAAAATATATATATAATATAAATAATTGTATTTGGTAACAGATA
>VZTB01002696.1:643-18723 GCA_013397245.1 Thryothorus ludovicianus | reverse complement strand
AATGTGTCCATATAGTGCTATTCTCCACTTTACTGCTGCATCTAAATGGTGGTAGGGAGGGGGAAGAAGGATGTTTTAACCAGCTATTTCATGGATTTTATCAGGAAAATATACATGGTCTTCAGGTACATTAATTGCTCTGGATTCTGTCTATTTTTTCAAATTTAGAACCAAAGATGTTTGAGCATAGCCTCCTCAGCAATTCAAAACACAAAACAACAAGCCAAATAGCATGGGTGATTCATCTACTTCCTATCCAGAGTGGGAAGTCAGCTACTATTCTATATATATGGTACTATACTACCATATGCAGATGGGAGCATGGTATCTGGGATTACCATTCATTTCTTTATTAATTTTTTTCCTCATTATTACAACAATCCTGCCACCAGGACTGAACAATAATGTATAGAATTAACTACTGCAACTGAGAAATACATCTGATCTTTCAGCAAAGACATTTACATTGAAAGTAACACTGGAAGCAACATCTACAAAGATATTCCAGTATTTCCCATCTATAAAACCCAATTTTTCATGTCTTTCTTATTTGCCTAACTTCCCAGAATGGGAACATTTCTGTCAGGTGTTTTAAACAGGAAAAAATGCTAGCACAGGACAGTACAGATGGGGAGGCAGAAGGAAAGATAGCAGAATCCATGCCCAACAGCAAATGCTTCCCTATGGAGCCTGGCATGAGGACCCCGAACTCCACCACCAGCTTGCTGTCAAAAGATATCGAAGCCCATCAACAGATCCCTCCCTGTGTAGTGTTACTACGCAAAAGATGACAACTGCTGCTGTTACCATTTATTCAGTTAGCTGAAATAGCAGACAGCATTTCCAATGATCCCTGACACTTTGGTTTGTTATGAAAGAAAATGCATGTGAACACTTTGGAGGATTGGTAAAAATATTTTGGGTTGCAAAGTCAAATTTTCAAAGTCACAAAATGCTGAAAAGTTGTCATTTTACCTCCGTCCCAATCTGCATCTACTACGATACAGTCCATAACAATGTGATCATAAGTACTATTTGTTCTAGGGAACTCCTGCACTCCTGAATCATTAACTCAGAATGAGAAGAGAAGGGCCTATTCAAAGAACAGTTACTTTTTCTTTTTCTTTTTTGTTTTTAGGAAAAAGCATTTCAATTAATAGATCTGAGGGTGGTTTTGCCATTCAAAAAAGTCTTGCAACAAAAAATGTCAGAAGCTTCTCACTGCGTCTTACTCAAGAATTTACTTACATTGCAAAAATCGACAAACCTTATATTTAACACTTTCCTGTCAGCTGAAGAGTATTATTAACTGTATGGTACAGAAATGGAATTGAAACAGGAAAAGGTTCATGCAAGAATGACCAACACTTTGAACCTCCTGATTTGCAACAGTTCATGGTGTTTAGCACTTTGTCCCTCATGTTCAAGACATAGTTCCCATTGACTACAATTGCATCTGTGAGAATTCACTACTTTTGCAGATCTGACCCTGTAATTACAACTCAAGCCACCCAGCAAATCAGGAATAAGCAGGTAGCAAACACCTGTGCAACATCTAGGTTAGGCCATTTGCCCAAAATCACCACAGAAACTTTTGAAAAAGTTGACTTCACTCAATAAATCATATTCTTCCTATGTTTATTGCATCATAAGCATTGGTGGAAATGGGGTTTTGAGGATAATGTAGTCTATCACTGTACCAATTTTTGTCCAAGAGGATGTTCCTGCAATCACTAAAATTATAAATCATTCACCAGCAAAATTTCTAACCAAAGCAGCATATTTACTTTTAAAGAGAAGGACTGAGGAATCATTCAGAAAACCCCAAGCACTTGGCTATGACTATTAATCTCTGTGAAAAGTCCTTAGATAGTAAGGTGAAGAGGAACAGTAAAAAAAGTGAATAACAGCTAAGATATAGAGGGATAGCTAAGACGTATGGGAAAGCACTAAGAGAATTTGGTTAGATGACTAATTTCTCTTTAACCAGGTCAAGCTAACTAACAAAATGTAGAAGACATAAGGGAAAAAAACAGCAACAGTAAGAACTCAGCATATATATGGTACTTCACAGGTATAAACTACATTTTAAAATTAACTAATTAATCCTCACAACCTCATATTCCCATCTGATGCAGACAAGTATTATAAAACTGCATTTTACAAAGGGAAATTAGGGCACAGAGATTAAAATCTGAATTTCCAAAATTAATTCTGTGTGTCAGTCTGGAGTGCACAACTTGAAACATTGAAATAGAAGACATAAGATATTCTGAGGACCCTCAACTCCTGAGAAAGCCAGCAACAGTTATAAAGAAGGCATCTGAGACAAATATCTGAAGTTTGGCAGTGTGATAAAAAGAGAAAGGCATCAGAATTTAGAAAGTTTTTTTTTTTAAGAGATTGGTATTAATACACACACGTTTGAGGCAGAGCTGGGCCTGACAATAATTTAGAACTGAATTTAATATACCATCATTAAGGCAGCTAAGCATTGAAATAACCTCTGAATGAAGAACCTGCGTAGGCAAATAATGTAAGGAAAAGAGAAGGAGATCCAGGGAGAAATGAAGAGGGCTAAGTCACAGCCAGTCAGGACAGTTCATCCAATGAAGACTGAATCTGGTGTTTGTTGAATTAGGAATGTGGGCAAGAGGAAGATTATAATGGTTGCACACACAAGAAGCCTTTCTACCTCTATAGAGCACAGCAGGAAGAAGTACACAGGTCCTGAATTTAGCATCCACTGCAGCCTCCTAGACATGACCACTGATGGTCACACCCTAGATGAGCTTATTCCTCTGCAACCTGTGTGGGTATCAAACCACATCCAGCCCTCTTTACACATGAAAAGATCGAATCCTTAGAGATTCTGGTGATTACTTGCAGAACTCCAGGCTTTAAAACAGGCAAAACAAGTGTTAGGAAGAGAGAATGTACTGGGGACGTTTGTGAATTTCAAAAGTATATAATTTGTGAATTTCAAAATTTCTTTTAACCTTCTGAAAACTAGACTTCAGATGAAGACAGACAAACCTCTTGAAGGAGTCTATTTTCCTATAAACAGACAAAATTCCTAAAAGTCAAACCCAGAAAGTGAAAATCTCTTAATTTTTTAAACTGTGGCATCACAAAGCTTGACTATGGTATTTATCAATGGTAATGAATGTTCTCCAATACATAAGCAACAAAGGCAGCTGGCAGTGTGCAGTTACCTGAATGCCAGGCTTGGAACATATGTTCTTTCCTGCCATCTAAACCCCTTCTTCACTTCACTTCACTTCACTTCACTTCACTTCACTTCACTTCACTTCACTTCACTTCACTTCACTTCACTTCACTTCACTTCACTTCACTTCACTTCACTTCACTTCACTTCACTTCACTTCACTTCACTTCACTTCACTTCACTTCACTTCACTTCACTTCACTTCACTTCACTTCACTTCACTTCACTTCACTTCACTTCACTTCACTTCACTTCACTTCACTTCACTTCACTTCACTTCACTTCACTTCACTTCACTTCACTTCACTTCACTTCACTTCACTTCACTTCACTTCACTTCACTTCACTTCACTTCACTTCACTTCACTTCACTTCACTTCACTTCACTTCACTTCACTTCACTTCACTTCACTTCACTTCACTTCACTTCACTTCACTTCACTTCACTTCACTTCACTTCACTTCACTTCACTTCACTTCACTTCACTTCACTTCACTTCACTTCACTTCACTTCACTTCACTTCACTTCACTTCACTTCACTTCACTTCACTTCACTTCACTTCACTTCACTTCACTTCACTTCACTTCACTTCACTTCACTTCACTTCACTTCACTTCACTTCACTTCACTTCACTTCACTTCACTTCACTTCACTTCACTTCACTTCACTTCACTTCACTTCACTTCACTTCACTTCACTTCACTTCACTTCACTNAAAACACTCCCCAGCCCAACAAATGAAGGAACAACCCTGAACAACAAAAAAACCTCTCGCCGTTCTGCAGAGATACCAGAAAGTCTCTCTCGTGGCTGTAGCTCGGTTTAGTTGCTGTCGGTTCCTCTGGTGGAGAGGACGGGCCCAGGCCAGGCCTGGTGGCCAAGGGCTGAGCTCCTGGTGCCCTTTTGGGTGTTTAGTCCAGAGCAGGTTCAAATAGTTTCAAGAAAAGGAAAAAAAAAACCGCAGTTCGGAGAACTTCTCTGCCTCGGCTAGCCAAAAAACTAACAAAAAGCAAAGGAGAGCTTTCTTCTGCTGCCCATAACACACAGGCCGTGTGTTCGAAAACTGCAGACTCTTATCTTTATGTTTTGAAAACAACTGCCTCAGGAATTCCTGTGTGTCTTCTTCACTCTTAGATTCAATTTTTAAAGGTACAACACTTATTTCTGAACTAAACAGATGAATGGGGATACAATTTAGCATCAACCCAGGACACCCTGGCATGCCAAAAAATGCATGCCTTTTGTGATCTCAGCTGCTAGCCATGTATATTTACTGCTATAATATATCAGCTACTGTATCAAAAGCTTCATCTTTGTGTCTCTTCAGTAGAACATGAAATATAACTGTTATCAAGGAGGTTAAGCAGATCAATTTCCCTTTTTGCATAAAGAAGAAAACCGTTACGGAAATAAAAATTCCATGCTGCAGAAAATATTCAGCCCTGTATTAAATGAACAACCATGTATGGAATTGCTGGTTTTTAAAGGAAAAACATACAATTATTTCTAAGCACATTTCTTAGGCCACTCTTGTTTGTAGAGCACTGAACACAATGTGCTCCCTCATCTGCAGATCTGACCAGAACATTTCACAACAACCCATCTTACTCCCTCCCCAGCCCAGTTACAGAGCTTACAAAGAATTAAATTTCTGCTCTTAGCTCTCAATAAAAAAGAATGTCTGCTTTCAAACCCTGCCATTTTTTGGAAGAAGGACAGATATTTTATCTTAGCTATTCTTACTGAGTACTGCATAATTCCAAAGGCCATTGCTAATTACTTAAGGCTGGGGTCAGAAACCTGTGGTTTGAAAGCCACATGCGGCTCTTCAGGAGCATGTGTTTTACTCTTCAATCCTCTGGCAGCAGCCCACAATTTTCAACAACCCACAAGCACAAAAGGAGTTTTGTTGGTTTTTTTTTTTGGCAAGAAAGTGCCTTAATAGCTGTGCAATCAACACAGCTACAGAAGTTCTCTTCTGTATCTCCTAAGAACAAATCAAACTTTGGAAAGTCAATTTTGGCAAGTAACATGCTATCTCTAGCCTGCCATTAACTTTGCTGAACAACAAAGTAAATCATCATAGCATCAGTTTGATAAAACAGCAAGCAATACTTCCTAAAGAGTTATAATTCTACATGGTAGAGATTTTGTTTTGTTTGTTTAAAAAAATTAAAAATTACCAGCAATATTAAATGTTCCTTCCCTGGTGGCATTATAGACTGGTTTGCAGCAGCAATATTTCAGGTTTTGTTGTCTTTTTGTCTTGGATTGCATAGTATTTCTCCAAATAAAAACAAACTTGCCTAAACAGACACAAACACACACACACACAGAGGGAACCAGGTTTTTCTTTCCTCCTGTAACTTTCTGGAGGAGAGTTAACGATTCGGAATTAGTGGAAAATGGAGGGGCCAGAACAGAAGAGAGATATAGTTTGTAAAAGCTGCCCTCCAACATTGGTACTGCTGTTCAATTCATCCTTGTGATCAATCTGGTTGTCCTTGGAACATCTGCTTACAAGCTGACGAATGATGAATTCCATCTCAGAATCCATAAGCATAAAAACAGCAGTCTGATAAACAGCTAATGGAAGAAATATATGCACCTGTTATAAGGAAGACAAATCACTCATTCTCACTAAGTGCTTCCAACAGGAACACTAATTCTGTATTTATTTGCAGAGCATATGTACTGTGTCCAAAGCAGTGCATTAAAAAATATCTCCAGCAGCCAATTGGTTTCATTACATTACTCTTCCCCAGTGTAACAACAGCTCTGAAACAATAACACTATTAAAAGAGCCTCTATGAAACAAAAACACTTCAGCAATATTCTGTGGGGCTTTTCTCATTCTTGCTGTGGAGTAGGGTGATTATTGTATTGAACACTTTTCTCCAGAAAATAAAAATAGCCACAAAATATCAAGGTCGCCCAAGAAAGGCTTTCATGCACTTTATTTTAAGCTCAGCAGTTATTTTAATTAATAATTCCAAGAATATACTGCAGGATTCTCTTTGGTTTGGATCTGGTTAGGTGATTTTCTTGACACTAGGGACACTAGGTAAATTGCAGTACTCTTCCCAAGCCAAAGAATGGTCTTTTTTAAAGCTAAGATGTTGATGAATTGTTATTTGCCATGGCCTAAGCAAGCACAGAACACCATATCTATTCCTCCTTCTGTTCTCTCAGGAATGATGAATGGAAAAATGAAGTAGGAAGAGCTGGAGACCAGCCTGAGCTAAAAAGTCTAGCAGAGGAGGATTGTTTTAATCAAGCTTGAAAAAAAGCAGCCCTGTATTTTTCTCCTAGTTCTGTCCTCTGATTGCAAACATAGAGCATGTGAAATGTACTGCATTTCTCTGTCTGAAAATGGTTAATATGTTGAAAATAGTACAATTACTCCTCACAGTCTGACACATGAAAAAGGGACTCTTTTAACATAGGCAGTTTAAACTCTGACTTATGAGTTATGACATGCTTGTAAAGTCAACAAAAATGCTGTAGTGCACATGGATTCTTTAGTTTGCAAGTGTAAAGTAGTATTTAACTTCCTTGGAGTAATTGGATGACTTATACCCTCCCATCTAGTGCCCACACCATATGTATTCCACACCATAATATTTACTCACAGATCACTGATAATAGAGAGATAATAAGATAGTAAGATATGCAAGTTTTCATGAATTTAACTGAAATATTTTCAAGATCCAATTAGGTATTTCCCACAAGATGGATTGCATAGGCCATTAAGAGTATACACCCCTCTAATTCTAACAGATTCAGATAGACAGGCTTAGAAATTAGTTCAATATGCCACTAAGATGGACCTGGAGGACCTTGAGGAGTGGACCCATGTGAACTGTGTGATAGGTCCCACACATGGGTCACAGGGCAATCTCTGGCACAAACACAGGCTGGAGGGGGAAGAGATTTGAACAGCCCTGCATAGAAGTTCTTGGGGATGCTGGTAGATAGAAAACTGAACATGAGCCAACAAGGTGCACCCGAAGCCCAGAAAGTCAACCTGGGCTCCATCATCAGTAGCGTGGGCAGCAGATTGAAGGAGGTGATTCCGCCCCTCTGCTCTGCGCTGCTCTGCTCTGCTCTGCTCTGCTGAGATTCCACCTTAAGTAGAGAATCCAATGTTGGAACCGTCTGCACAGGAAAGACATGGACCTGATGAAGTAAGTCCTCTTGGTGGACCCCAAAAAATCAGAAGGGCAAAGCCTCTCCACTGTGAAAAAAAGACAGAGGGAATTGTGGTTCTTCATCCTGGAGAGACCTTATTGCTACCTTTCAATATTTAAAGGGAGTTTATAAGGAAGATGGGCAAAGACTTCTTAGTCAAGCCTGCAGTGACAGGACAATGGTTTTAAATTATGAAAAAAAGGGCAGATTCAAACTAGATATAGGAAGAAATTATTTTTGTACAAAGAGGGTGATGAAACACTGGCAGAGATTGCCCAGGGGGGCTGTGGGTGCTACATCCCTGGACACATTCAAGGTCGGGTCGGATGGGGCTCTGAGCAACCTGCTCTAGTTGATAATGCTCCAGGGACTTGGAAGTAGATGACCTTTGAAGGTGCCTTGCAATCCAAACCACTTTATATTTCTTTGAGAGCAGAGAGTTCAATGTTCAGCAGGCTGATGCAGACAGTGTCTGGGGGGCAATGATCTGCCTTGACCCAGTGTCTCTGCTTCACAGATCCTGCAATACCAGTTTGTTCATTGCTGGATGGGCAAGTTTCTGCTGTGGTCAGAAATTCTTTCCAAGGTATGATCTATCAAACATCCATACCTAGCATGGAGGAGCAGAAGATGAAAATTTTGTGTCACCAGTATCAAGAACTGTATTTCTTTTTGTGTCTTCAGTGAAGTAAGTGGCTATATAGTAATGGCATGAGCCCTGGCATTTCTTGAGACATGAGACTATGGAAAATTCAAACTTCTTAACTGCTGTAGCAGTTCAGAAGTGATACAGAAGTGGTTAGAAGCAACACAAAATTACATCAAGAAGTTCCTCAAGCCCAATGACAAAACTTGTAAGGTTCCCTCTCAGCTGACACAACTTAGTAAATACAAGAACTAAGCTAATGGTCTTCATCCATGCAGACAGGTGCCAATTCACAGGAGCTACCATTTCTTTTTAAATAATTGTAAGAATTGCTCATAGTCTTCTGTAAAGAAGTCAAGACATGAGTAAACTTAGCTACCACTTCCCTGATCCAAGTAAGTGCTTTAAAAGCCATATAGGAAAGCTGTTCAGTGAGCTTAACCTTTTGTTGCAGTATTTGGGATAAATGTAGTCTGAATACAAAGTAGAATTCAAGAACGTCTCTTGCAGCTTCATCTAAACCCACCAAACCACTTTAGAGGTACTTCTAGAAACACATCAAAGTTGGTTAAATTTTAACAAATAAGGTGTACACACAATATATGTAGGCATGCAAATAGTAAACAATTTATTCCTGCTGAGACAGAAGTCACAGCCGCAAGTTGGGCATGCAATTTTATATAACTGAGCTCCAAAATCCTAACTCCTAACCCTAAGAATTGGGGATTGGATGGCAGAGCAGTTAAATGCATTTAAAAAGAGTTAAGCACAAAGGAAATCATGTAATTCTTTAGAGTCTGCCTGTGTATTTTATCATTGATTAGTGCCAACCACATAGTTCAGTGCCCTTCCATAGCAACTTGAACATGACTTACTGAAGTTATCTCAAAGTTATTAAAACAGATGTGTATAGTGCTGCATAGCTACAGAGTTCTCTCTCATTAAAATTACAAGTGAAATTTCCATTACACAGATGATGCTATGCTAAGATGGTGTTGTTACTCTGCTTTTCTTCCTGCCCCAACATCCTGCCTATTCTTAGTCTGGAAATAAAATGGTTTCAAGGTTGTTTTAGTTTTTCCCTCACATGAGGTTCATATGGATTTTCCTCCAAGAACTTTCTGCACTTTCAGCAATAAATTTCTCAAAACCAAAAAAAATGCTGTGAATAGAAAATAGGACCTCTACAGAACAATTCAATAATAAAATGTTTAAGAATTCCTGGAAAACCATATGCTGGGTTTATTTATTTTCTAAAACAGGGAAGTTCAAGGTTGGTGGTGTTGTTTTGGTGTTTTTTAAAGACAGATTTAAGTAAAGACTACTCCTTTTAGTTAAGAACAATAACAGGACAATGCTATTACTTAGGCTTTGGCTTAAAACACAAACAGAAAGAAAAATAGACTCATTTTGTCTTTCTCCTGCTTCACAACATTTGTTACCACATTTCACTATGGTGGGACTCTGCTCCTGCAATCACTGTGCCACAAAGGTACCTGAAGTCATTACTCACTCTGTTAATCACTAATATGAATGGGGAAGAAGGGCCAGAACCTTTTCACATTACAGTCTCATATTGCTCAAGAGGAAATAAATAATCAAAGTGTTGAAAGTGGATGAAATATAAAACGCTCTTTATAAACTTAAAGCTGTCACTTGTTTCTAGCCACCTTAGCTACCCACGCAGGCTGCATTATCCAAAGTACTTCTAGAGCAATTGCTACTAATTATTTCCACCATTTTCCAAAGACTATACATATAAGAAAGTACTTAAATACAATTGTGTCAAATCTAAGCATTGTGGCTTCCCCAAGTTTAGCATCATTGCTCACTCAAGTACAAACAGTTAAGTTTGATCACAAGAAGCCAATTCAGTTAGGAGTATAGAATGTGTTTGTTGTAAGTGGGGTTTAAATCTTACAAAGTTAAAGTTGAATAAATTAATTGTAACTTTTGGGAAGGGAAGTTTACTGTTTCTAATGAGGATTGAACTAGTGTTCACTGCTTCCTTTAAGAGGTCCAGGATATGCTGAGGGGGAGGCTGGTCCAAGAGGGGTGTGACCAGCAAAACCAGTACATCATCCAGCAACACTGGTACCTTGTTGTGGATTGGCTGAGACACCTGACCAATCACTCAATGCCCTGGAGAAATGATTGCTCAGGAATAAATAATAACAACCAATAGAAACCCTAGGAACGAGCCAATCATTGAGCAGATTCAAAAACTCACTAATCCTGGACCTGAGGAGGCTTTAAGGTTGGGGGTTCTGTTAAGTTCAGGGTTCTCCTTCGGAACATTGTATCCAAGGGAGCAGCTGGCTGTGTTTGATCATTACTTTGTTGCCTTAGGTGTGGCTCTAGCCTGCCCTGGGAGATCTGGGTTTATCCTCAGTCTCGGCCTCTGGCAGTTTTTGTAGTTAATAAAACGAGTTCACTTTCTACAAAAATAGAAAAGTCTGAGCTTCGTTTTATCCATAACATCCTTTTGGGGGTTCGTTATACCACACCCTCTGAGGCAGTCCCGAAGTAGGATGAGGCCGGGAAGACACGTCCAGCCAATTTTTTTGGCTGCCCAGATTTTGGATCACTTCGTGACCATTGACGGGACTGCTGGTGACTGCCGAGGACTGCCTAAGGCACAGCAACCCAGACAGAGAGGATCCTCTGAGAGGGAGCAGGGCTCCCATTGCACAGGTCGGTAGTGGGAGTGGGGTTTAAGGTGAAAAGGGGTGCGAAACAAATGTTTGCGTGACTGAGATGGGGACTGGCAGCGCAGATCCCCAAAGCGAGCGCGGATCTCCCAGTACCGCGGTTCCAGACTCCCACCAGGGGGCTGGCCGGGAATGGAGGGAAGTGACTGATTTAGAGCGAGCGTACCCCTAGGGACCCTTGAAGGTGGGAGACAAGGAGTAGCATCTTTTACACCGCCCTTACCCGCTTAGGCTCCCGTTCGTCCTGAGAGTGGAGGCTCCAAGGGGTGGCTTGAGCCATTGGCCCCAGGTAACCCTCCCTGAACCCGCACTGGGGGGTCATAAGGGAGGGGAGATAAGAGTCTAGTCCTTGGCGAGCTGGGACCTTAGGGGCAGGAGAAAAACTCCGACAGTGAGACCACTGTATAAGGAGGCCATCGTATAGGGGAGTGCCCCTTTCCAAGGCAGAGGAAGGGTAGGGTGCCCAACCTAAGGGGATTAGGACCCCTCAAGCTAGGATCCTGTCAGGGTGTCTTAAGAGAGGGAGGCAGGCTCAGAACCCTGAGCTAGGATCCTGTGGGGGTTGTAGGGGGGGGCTGAGCCGAGACTTCACAGGTGTGGTGACCCTCAGGGAGGTAGGGCTGCTGGCTGCAGAAGTGCCCTTTTCAGCCACAAGGCTGAAGAGGAGGTTAGAACCTGCCTGGATAGGATTCTTGTGTGGTGTCGGGGTCTCTGGGGAGTGAGGTTTGGGGGTGAGGAGAAAAACCAAAAGTCCTCTGACCGCTCCTCAGAAATAGTTCTGCCATATACCACTTAGTGGCTGCGCCTTTGGCTGAGTAGCCTGCAGCGGCCATTTTGTATTTGGTTGTCCTTAAGAGTGTGTGGCCTGAAGTGGCCATTTTGGATTCAGTTTGTCCTTTTGAGAGTGGTCTACTGCGGACATTTTGTATTTGGTTTGTCTTTGGAGGTGAGTGTGGCCTGCAGCAGCCCTTTTATATTTGATTGTCATTGGGTGTATGGTCTGTGGCAGCCATCTTTTATTTAGTTGTCCAGCCATTTTATTCTACATCTCTATATTGAGACATTTAGGATTTGCATCTATTTCTTTAAAACCACCATATTTATTTAGTTTCCCATGCCATATTGCTTTGTTTAGTTATATCAAGAATCTATTATTTTTACCCTTTTTAATCTTATCTATATTGGTTTATTAATTTAAATTGTATTTGTTAATTTTTGGTTTACCCACGGTATTTAGTTTCCCATGCCATATTGCATTGTTTTCTTATATCAAGAATCTATTAATTTTACCCTTTTCAATCTTACATATATTGGTTTATTCATTTAAATTGTTTTTTTTTGTTAATTTTTGGTTTTCCGACCATGATTTCATTTTCCCACGTTATATTTATTTTGTTTCTTATATCAAGACATTATTAATTTCCCCTTTTAATTATATATTAGTTTATTCATTGAAATTGTATTTTTGTCTATTTTCAATCTTCCCACAGTAATACCTATATTTTGTTAACCTATCACATTTATTCAGTTCCTAACCCCAATATATATTTTTATTTTATTTCCCAGATTGCAATCTGAATTTATTTCATAGAATCTGAATTTATTTCACAGAAACTGATATAATTTAAGTCACTGAGTGTAATATTTGGATAATTTCAGTGATATTTGGACTCTAGCACAAATCTAGATATGGGACAGTGTGCAGGGAAGAGTGCCCACAAGGGACAAAGAGGAAAGAACATACCACCAGGTAGCCCTTTGGATGAAATGTTAGATGAATGGGATAACAATGAGGCACTAAAGGACATAAATAAAATAATAATGATAAGATACTGTACAAAAATTTGGCCTAAGGAAAGTATAGCAGAAGGACCTGTCAACTGGCCCTGGTATGGTACTAAAGAAAGATGGCTATGTATTGCTTTGAATAGATATGTTAAAACCAAAGTGCAACCCTGTGATGAAGAGATTAAGTATGCTAAGTGCTGGTTAAAGGAAGAAAAACGGGATGAGGATATAAAGGTTTATAAAGTATCTAAAAAAAAGGTTAAGAAAAAGGATAATTTGTCAGAAAGGAAAGGGGACCCCTTGGACCATCTACTACCACCTCCACCTCTTAATCCCTTAGACCATCTCCTGTTATTTTCTCCTCCACCTCTGACCCTAACCCCCAACAGTGCAATATCCAGTTTCACCACCTACCCCTGTGATTCCTTCTCCAGTAACACCTTCAACCCTGAACATTCCAACGACTACATCGATTTCATCAAGCACCTTGACCCCAGCCTCTGTTACTATCCTAGTCACCCAAAGTGCCCCTACCCCAATCCTCCTAAAACCTTCCAACATAACCCCATTTTGTTTTTTCTCCCATACCCAAGCTTGCCTTTCCCCCCATGTTAGCTCCAGAAACTCTGCAAAATATTCCTTTCTATTTATCCAACAACTGGACAATCAGAGACAGAAGGAGAGTGTTCAAATGAAAGAACAAGAGATGAATAAAGTTTGTTGTTGTGGTAATATAGAGGAGAAAAGGTTAACTAAATCAGAAGAGGATGTGGGAGGTCACCAATACAACACAAGATTCTAGGCAAGAAAGACCCAGATGGAATGGGAAAAGTAGAAAAATTATATCCTCTAAGGGGACTACCTTAGAGGTTATAAGAAGTGGTACAGGCTTCATAAATACCCCATTAAGAGCCCCTGAAGTAAGAAACTTTAGGAAAGAAATTAAGACCTTATTAGAAGATCCTATAGGTGTTTCCCAAGAATTGGATCAATTTCTGAGGCCGAACATTTTCACTTGGGAAGAATTAAGTTCAATCATGGAAATACTTTTCTCCCAAGAAGAAATCCAGATTGTTTGGGCAGCTGGCATGAGGATTTGGGAGAGGGAGAATCGAGAAGGTCCTCGGGGGGAGGATAAGATGCCCATAAACCCACCTAATTGGGGTCTGAATCAGGAGGAGGGAAGAAGGAGTATGAGGGAATATAGAACTCTAATAATACGAGGTATAAGAGAAGCCTTGCCTAGAGCAAACAATGCCAAGCTAGCGTTTGACAGCCAGCAAGAGAAAGATGAATCTCCCACTGCATGATTAGAAATACTAAAAAAGAACTTCCAATTATATTCAAGTGTAGACCCGGATAGTCCAGAAAGACAGGTTTTGGTTAAAATTCAGTTCGTAACAAAGGTCTGGGTAGATATTTGGAGGAAGTTGGAGAAACTGGATGATTGGCAAGAGAAAGGAATGAATGAATTATTAAGGGAGGCACAGAAAGTATATTTAAGGAGGGAGGAGAAAAGACCCGAACCAAGGCAAAAATCGTGGTGGCAGTAGCAAGAGAAAGTGCAGGATTTAGAAATGGTGACGTTATGGGAGGATGGAGAAGTGATGAGATAGGACCCAGAGGAAGCGGAGGTGAATTTAAAAGGCAAGCACGGGAAAAGAAAGAACCGGAAAAAGGAAGGAAAATGCCTGGAGTAGATGAGAGAATGCCTATACCTGGGATAGAGAAAAGGTAATCTTGGGCAGAGGCGACACCACCTTGGGTGGATGTTACATGTTTTTACTGTGGTGAAAAGGGACATACCCAGAATTTTTGTAAAAAAAGAAAACTGGATGAGGTAATTGCAAGGGAACAGGACACCTTGGAAAGAATTTTGAAAGATCAGGGGTGTTGGGGGCTCTACGCTCTGAGGGATGATGATATTGATACTGATGATTCAACAGAGCCTCTGGTAAATTTAGAAATTGGCCCTCAGAGTGAGGAAACTGAATTTTTAGTAGATATGGGAGCAGACTGTACAAGCATCACAAAAGTGCCAAAAGGCTGTAAACTTAGTAACTGGACTTGTAAAAGGTGCTGAAAATAACCCCTTTGAAGTACACAGCATCGAAAAGGTACCAATAAAAGAAAGTTTTAGGGAAGGCTATGCAGATATACTTCATATTCCAGGACTAGACTCTAACCTCCTAGGCCAGGATTTACAGGTGCAATTGAATATAGGAGTGGTACCTGAGGGAAAACGCATGGTAGCGAATATGATGGTTTTAAGAGAAGAGGATGAAAAAGAAATAGATCCAAGAGTGTGGGCAGGAGAAGGAGGTCATGGACTGCTGGACATTCCACCCATAGAAATTAAAATGAGGCCTGACCTTCCTCCAATAAGAATTAAGCAATACTCAATTTCTGCAGAAGGGAAACAAGGACTGAGCCCTGTAATCAAGAAACTAATAAAGGAAGGAATTTTGAAGCCATGCATGTCTCCACATAATAGCCCAATACTATCCATAAAGAAACCAGATGGTACGTATCGATTAGTCCAAGACCTGTGGGAAGTAAATAAACAAACCATTACCGATACCCAGTAGTGGCCAACCTATACAACTTGTTAAATAAAGTACCATCAGGACATGCATGGTTCAGCACGATTGACATGAAAGATGCTTTTTTGGTCATGCCCACTTGAAAAGAAAAGTAGGAAATGGTTTGGCTTTGAATGGGAGGATAAGGAAACTGGGAGGAAAAAACAGCTGCAGTGGACAAGACTACCCCAGGATTCACTGAATTTATTTGGCCAAACCTTAGAGGAGGTAATGAAGCAATTTGCACCTACAGGAAATTCCCAGGTATTACAATATGTGGGTGACTTATTAATCTCTGGAGAACACAAAGATGATGTGCAGAGTACAACAATCGACTTATTGAACTTCCTAGGAGAAAAGGGGCTGAAAGTATCCAAGAAAAAGTCACAATTTGTCAAGTCTGAAGTAAAATACCTCAGTCATCTAATTGGAAAAGAGTATAAGAAATTAGATGCCAATCGAATTCAGGGGATACTATCTTTACCTGCACCTAAAACTAAAACAGACATAAGAAAATTACTTGGATTAATTGGATATTGCAAATGATGCATAGATGGACATACAAAATTGGTAAAATTTCTATATGATAAATTGGTTGAAGATGAACCTATAAATTGGACTAAAGATGATGAGAAAAAGTTAGAAGAGTTAAAAGACAAATTAGCAACAGCCCCAGTATTAAGTTTACCAGATTTGAACAGGCCATTTGAACTGTGTGTGAATGTGGAAGAAGAAATAGCTTGTGAAAACCAATAGCATACACTTCAAAGCTGTTGGACCCTGTTGCCAGAGGTTGGTCTACCTGTCTACAAGCTGCAACTGTGGTCCTTGTAGAAGAAGGATATAAATAAACATTAGGACACAAAATCAAAGCGTATACTCCCCATGATCTAAACAGCATATTGAGCAAGAGAGACTGCCAATGGGTTTCCAACAGCCGGCTTTTAAAATATGAACTAATATTAAATAATAGTGAGAATGTAGAATTATCTACTACCAGAATTCAGAACCCTGCACAGTTTCTATATGGAGAGCCGAAAGAGGAACTGGAACACCATTGCCTCGAGACCATCAACTTACAAATGAAAGTCAGGGAAGACCTATTGGAACAACCTTTAACAGAGGGTGAAATACTTTTTATAGATGGATCATCAAGGGTGGTCAATGGGAAGCAAGTATCAGGATATGCAATAGTAGATGGAAACACAATGACAGTTATAGAAAAAGGCAAACTTCCCAGGAACTAGTCCGCACAGTGTTGTGAGATGTATGCGCTGTTTAAAGAATTGAGATGGCTCAATAATAAGAGTGGCACAATATATACAGACTCCAAGTATGCCTATGGGATAGTACACACCTTTGGGAAANCCTGCTGCGAGCTCCGGACACACCTCGGCCCTCGGGACTCCTCATCCCCTCCCCCCCTCCACCCAGAAGGGTGCATCAGAGAAAAACCTGTGACTGTTTCCTAACCCAGTTTGGTTATTAATACTATAGTTATTGTTATTTTGTTCATCTTGTTAGACTCATTAGTAAAGAACTGTTATTCTTATACCAAACTCTTTGCCTAAGACCCTCTTTAATTCTAAAGGTATAACAATTTGGAGAGAGGAGGTTTGTTTCCTCCATTGCAGAAGAAAGACTCTTGTTTTGTTTTTTTGGTTTTTTTTTTCCTAGCAGACATACCTGTCCTCAAACTGGGACAAAGGGGACAAGCAATGAGACCATTCCAATGTATACAGATAGATTTTACAGAACTACCTCAAGTGCAAAGGTTCAGGTATTTACTTGTAATAACAGACCACCTAACTCATTGGGTAGAGGCATATCCAACAACTAAGGCAACAGCAGAGACTGTAAGTAAAATCTTATTAGAACAAGTCATACCTCGGTATGGATTAATAAACACCATTGGCTCAGGCAGGGGTCCTCATTTTAAAGCTAGAGTTTTACATCAACTAACAGATGCCTTGAACATAGCCTGGAGACTTCATACTCTCTGGAGACCTCAGAGTTCAGGAAGAATAGAAAGAATGAATCAAACCCTTAAAGTAACCCTTACCAAATTAACAGAAGAGCCCAAAATGAATTGGTTAAAGTGTCTTCCCCTAGCATTACTAAGAATAAGAAGAAGGCCAAGAGCAGATGTGGGAGTCTTGCCGTATGAAATGATGTTTGGTTTACCATTCTTAACGACCTTAGAGAATGCAGGAACATATGAAGAAAGGGAATTAAGTGTAAGAAAATACATAAAAGCCATATCCAGAACCTTAGAAGAATTAAGAAATAAGGGATGTCCTCTATAAACTACACCAATTGATTTCAAGATCCATAAGTTCCAACCTGGTGACTGGGTACTAATCAAAATCTGGAAAGAGCAACCACTGGCACCGAAATGGGAAGGTCCATTCCACGTTCTATTGACCACAGAAACAGCAATTAGGACACAAGAATGAGGATGGACACATGTCGCTAGAGTAAAAGGGCCAATTCCTGAACCCGAGGAACCACCTCCCACATCAACTGACTGGTCAGCCACTAAAATAACTGATACTAAACTGATACTAAAAAGGAGAACATCCGAAGCACGTCCAAAAGACACCTAAATTGTGAACTGTAACAGAAAGATGCTGGGGATTTCTTGAAGATGTTTAATAGGAAGTTTTAATGTAGTGGCTGAAGAAAAAGAATAATGTTTATATATGTATACTAATCCCTGGTATTTCTTATTACAGATCCTAAAAATCTGGGAAAGATAGAGCATCCTCCCACGCACCTAGCAATTTAGCCCTAAAAGAAGGAAGAAACAAATTGGTACAAAAGGGGAAGTGGACTCCTGCAATAGTAGCCAGTAAGAACATCACTGAAAAAGGAGGAGGGGGGGGGCAAGACTGGATCAGGCTACACTCTTGCCTTAAAAAGTCATTTA
>VZTB01002693.1:15528-28072 GCA_013397245.1 Thryothorus ludovicianus | reverse complement strand
GAACATTGAAAGTCTACATCCTGCAGCCTACAGCAGCTGCCCCAGCGCCAGAGGGATTAATAACCAAGCAACCACCCCTGAGAGATTCTTTCTGAATTTGTCATCTTTTTCAGAGCAGTGAAAGACTGGTACCACCTAGTATTGTTCATTTTGTGTGCTAGGGCATGCTGTGTCTGTTAAATAAACAGGTTCTTTTCACTTCTCTCTGATGAATTCTTCCCAAACTGGTGGGGGGGAGAGGCTGTGTGGGTTTGTTTTCTGGAGGGGCCCCCTTTGAAGAGTCTCTCCCAAATTTCCCCAAAACCAGGACACATTAAAAGAATTCAAGGTGATTATGTATCCTAAAATGATTTTTGTACACTATAATATCTCAAGAACACTAATTCTGATCAATTAAGAAGTAGAAGGATACTGACAACTCCTCTTCTAAATGTCAGCTGTTACGTCTGGATACTTGGATGTGATCTCTATGGAAATTGGTAAAAAAAAAAGTATAAATATTTATTGAAGAAAATAGAGTGGGAAGGAAACGGAACTTGTTTTTTTCCTATTTATCCTTTTTAAGTTAATTTTCCTGGTAATCACTGTTGCTTTTTCATTCAGCTTTTTCCTTCAAATCGTACAATTTTTCATCCTTATATCTTTTTCTTAGATCATCATGCTTTTTTAGAATTTGTGCAACACTGGCTTCTGTCTAACTCATGGAAGACTTACATATATCATGAGGTGAAATAAAACAGAAGAAAAGAAAATTTCCTGTTAATAAGGCTCCTAAGACAGTATGCAAGAACAGAATTATTATTTAAATAAAAAGTGATAGTTCAAATAAAACATTTTCTTTTGCTTTTAGTTTTCTATTTTAATTCTATTCTTGAATTTGCAACCAAGTTCTGTTGAAATACCTTGGCTGAATCTTCTCAAAGCTGGCATTGCTTAACTGGTTCTGTAGACACCAATAGTCACAGAGGCTGAAACTGAGGCACTGTTATCCTTTTTTTCAACTCAAAGGAAAGAGTATATCAATTGTAAGGATAAATTAAAGTCTTATTTTTGAATAAACAGTTAAGTATTTGCTTGGTGCCAACTGGCTTTACTTGCTAGAATATACATTCATAAATGTCCTTAAGCAGGAGTGATTCACTGAACTGAAGCCCAGAAGAAGCACGGTGTTGACATTGCTAATGAATGTAAAAGCAAAAAATCCTTGTTGTTAGGTAATTTATGACATACTATTTATAGATCATTAAAGATGGCAAAGAAAGCCAAACTTTCATTGAATCTCTAGTTCCCATTTCCTACGCAATTACTTTCATTCTCCAAAATAAAGGGGGAGGATTTTATGCTACTGAAAAACTAATATGAACATTTTATTTACACTATTTTTCATTTGCAAGAAGCATGTTATGAAATACCACAATATTCAGCTCTTCAAGGAGACTGTAAAGGTAAAGAAGAAGCGTCTTTTAGTCAGACTGGATGGTTGCCTGAAGGGTCTGTTCTCCAAGAATGAACAGGCCAGTGACTTCCCCTGACACCCTCAAATTTTGATAGATAAGCAGTGGTCACTTATCTATATATACGAAGTTACGGAGTTAATAATGCACAGTGTAAAATGTGTGAGTATAAGCCTCAGTTCCCATTTCAACATCACCCCTATCTACAGCCTTACAGAGATAAGTTAGTATCTTCTCTCAGTACAAGTAAGGGCATGACATGACTGCCATGAGGAGAAATACAATAGACGGGAAAAACTCAGATAAAACGATAACAAATGTCTGACAAATACCTAAGGTGAGAAAACAATACAGAAATACTGAATGGAAGATCTAAAACCAGCAATAAGTCAGAATCTAGTATGACTTAAAAAAAAAAAAAGTTAAAGGTAATCTAGTATCAAACGTACTTCAAGGTCACTACTTAGATCTTTACTTCAGTATCACTCTCTTCATATAAAGGTATTTCAAAAACTCACTCTTGCTAACCACTCTTACACTACTGTTCTTACTCATTATTTGTTCCAGAGAGGCACAAAACCTGAGACAATAAAAGCATAAAATTTGGAATAGGCACAGCAGATGCCTGTGAAGGAATCAAGGAAAAGGAGGTGAAGGCCTTCAGCCTGTGGCCAGTAGCAGAGTTGGGGAATAAGTGTCAGGTCTACTTATTTATCTATTCCTGATAAATAAGTCATCAGGACCACTACAGCTGTATTTTGCCTATTTCATTTGCCCATGTAAGAATTAAAAGCTGTAAGGAAGAAATTATTTCAAGCAGATTTGCTGCCAAATCTTGTACCAATGCTGATCTAATGCCAAGCACCCACGAAAGCTGCTCACTCACCCTCCCCTGCTTCTGCTGGGCAGAGGAGAGGAAAATTAATTAAGGGTTCATAAGCAAGGTAAGAAAATACTCCAAAGGCAAAACAGGCTCAAATTAGAGATACAAAGTGAGTTTATTAATCGCAAAATCAGAGAAGAATAATTAGATGTAAAAATAAGCCCTTAAAAACACCTCTTTTTCCCCAGCCCTTCCCTCCTTCCCACCAACAACACAAGAGACTGGGTGTGGGGGTTTGGTCAGTTTATCACTCAAGGTTTTCTTCTGCTGGACTCAGGGAGAGGAGTACTTCCCTTGCTACACTATGGAGTCCCTTCCCATGGGAGACAGTTCTCCGTGAACCTCTCCAATATGATTCCAATGTCACAAGCAGCAGTCCTCCCAAAACTACTGTGGTGTGGTTCAGTCTTCCATAGTGCGCAGTCCTCCAAGGACAGGCTTCTCCAGCCTGGGAGCAGGGGCCCTCTCTCCACTGCATCTCCCTTGGGGGCACAGTCTCCTCCAGGCATCCACTTACTCCAGTGGGGACACCTCCCCTGTGAGTTTCAGATGGATCTCTGCACCTCCCGTGGGTCCCCATGGGCTGTGGGTGGATCTCTGCATCCCCTGTGGGTCCCCATGGGCTGTGTGTGGATCTCTGCATCCCCCGTGGATCCCCATGGGCTCTGCCAGATGTATGGAAACCTCCAGCAGCTTCTCACAGAAGCCACCTCTGTGCCCTCCCTTGCTACCAAAAAACAGGCTATACAAACCCAACAAAATATGTTAGTCTTATTCTAGAAGCACCACACTTGTGTTTCTTGGAAAGGTTAAAATCTTTTTCCACTCTCTAGGTAGGGGAATAGTATTCAATACTATTTAATGTTTACCTCACCCAGTATTTTTCTAGTGTGATTCCATACAAAATGCAATAACTCTATTTTGCTCTAGAAACAAAATCTCCGTTGCCTGAAAAAATTACAGAAGGCCCGCAGAAATTAGGCAGATTAACACAGAAAAAGAAACTGGTTGACTACTAGCATGTCATACACATGGTAATGAAATAGTATTTGACTTTAAAAAACTTCCTATATAATCCTTTAACAAAGAAAAGGAAAAGAAAGATCCAATAAATTACTTGGATCCTGAATCCCTTCTTGGACTATGGTGCTGATATTTGCTTTTGAAGTCCTGTTAAACTGCAAAGTGATATTTATAGCTAAATGCAGGGTTTGAGTAGAACATCAAAACACCTCAGGTAAGTGCTTTCTGTTGGATTAAATTGCCAGGAGGATTCAGCTCTGCACATTTTCTCATTTGTTTTAAATCCTCTAATATTATGGGAAAGTAGTCACTAGCCTCATTCTACAGATGAGAAGTTTTATTAACTTGGATTAAAGTTATGATATCTGTACATGGTGAATGGAGTGGTGATTGCAATAATAATTCTCACTTGGATAGAGGCAGTGGATTGTGGTTATAAATCTTGGCTTTGATTATATCTGCATAATAAAGTGCAAGGGAGCCTACAGACTTCTGAACATTTGAAATGGAGATACTTTCACAAGGAAAGAAAAAGTAATAAAAAGTCCAAGCTCATAAACTAGTGGCATTTGT
The DNA here is from genome assembly GCA_013397245.1 of Thryothorus ludovicianus. NCBI lineage: Eukaryota > Metazoa > Chordata > Aves > Passeriformes > Certhiidae > Thryothorus > Thryothorus ludovicianus. The sequence continues at coordinate 24,139 of VZTB01002693.1, read as the reverse complement.
AAGATAATGTCATTTACATGCCTCTGTGGCACTTACAACCCAAGTGTACTAGATAATTCTGAAGGCCAATTTCAACCCAAATCATTCAGTGATTTGGTGATACTATGACATTAAAGTTTTTGGAAACCTAGACATTCAGAAAAAACACTTTATACATAAACTTTAAAAAACCAAACCAAGTCAAAACAAGAAAACCTTAAGAACCTGCCTTCACTTTCTTTGTTTCTTTCAAAAGATGCAAATAATTGGTTATGAAAATAAATATCTTCTTTCTTCACCCTCTGTTTTGAAGCTTTCCCATTTCTCTGTCACAAAGATAGCCTTTAGATATATGGTCCACAGAGCTTCCATTACCACTGGAGGAAGAAGGTGGAAAACTTGGCTTATGGAACTGTGGTGTTCCTTGTGATCAGTACAGTAAACAGAATAAATCAGTGAATTTCCTATACCTCTCATCCCTCACAGCAGAGGATTTATGTTGCTATGTTTGCTGAAAGGGAATATAAAACATCATTACGCCTGGCTGATGAGGAAAAGGGATCTTTGCATACAATTTGACCTAAATGTGTGTCTTAAATAAAAAGAAGGTAAGAAATAAGACTATTTTTAGTCAGCGGTTCTAATTCTTCTTGCCAAGCAGTAAAGTACAGGATTATTTTATAGACTACTTTCATAGTTGTGTGAAGAATGTAGAAGAAGTCCCTGGAGAAATGAATTATAATGCTACTGCAATTATGGGTGATATGCCTGTCTTCACGCTCTGCACATCTGTGTTAATTCCATCAGACCTGAAGCTGGAGGGACAATCTAGAGTTACCTTCCCAGTATTGCACACAAGGACTATGGAATGACAAGTATTTGAAGTTAATATTTCTCAGTGATATAAAGGCATCATAACATTGCAGTTCAGAGAAGGCCCGTTCTATCTCCATTAATATTATCATAGCTGAGAGATGCTTCACTGGAAGATAAAAGGAATTGACAGCTATTCACTAGAAGCAACTATAAAAAAAGAGATGCAAGAAATTGTAAATTAGTCAAAATCCCCCTCCATTTCAGGGATTTTCAGTTCCAGAGTAAAGAAGGTGTTTCCTAGGTTAATAAAGGCCCTAATGAAGGGCTTTTCTAGAATTTTTGTTTTGACAATAATACTTTTTTTACAAAACACAATGAATAGATAGGCAAAAATTTTGGTCAGTTTTCAGAGCATGCAGGCAAGACACACATTTCAGCCTAAAATATATAAAAAGTGCTTCTTGGGAAGCATCCTTCTTATAGAATCATAAAATTGTTTGTGTTAGAGGAGACATTTCAAGATCATCCAGCTGAACACTCTCACCATGGGAGGAGTTGCTCAGTGTTCCATCTAACCTGTCCTTGCTACTTGCAATGATGTGGCATTCATGATATCACTGTTTTTTTTTTTTTATGTCCAACCTAAATTTGCTCTATTTCCGTTTAAATCTGTTAACTCTTGTCCACTCACTAGAGGCCTTGGTAAAAAGTTTTAATTTTTTTGGTTGTTTGATTAGTTGGGCTTTTGTTGTTGGGGTTTTTTTATTTGGTTTAGTTTTGTTTCTTTCATGTCTCTTTTATATATTGAAAAACTGCAATAAGGTCTCCCTGAAGCCTTCTCAAATTTTCTACATAGGAGAGATGTTCCAGAACTCTAACCATTGTTGCATCCCTCTTCTGGACCCAGACTAACATGTTCGTGTCTTTGTTGTGTTGGGATCCCAGAATGAATTCAGGTGGGATCTCTCCAAAACAGGGTAGAGAGGAACAATCAACTTCCTTGGCTGGCTGGCCACACTTCTTTTCATGCAGCCTAGGATATGTTTGGCTTTCTGTGTTGTAAGCACATATCACTGGCTCTGTTGTATCTTCAGGAGGCCCAACTATTTTCATTAAGTCAATAACACATTTAAAATACTGGATTTGACCATTTATTTCACTGTCATTCTTTAGTAGCAATTCATGTCAACAGTAATTGCTATATGCCAGCTTCAGTTAGATGTATGATCTGAAGCTACTTGCCTAAGGATATAGGGAAGATTTCTTCTTTCATATTTTCAGAAAACTAAGAATAAATAGAACTGATGCAGTAGGCCTCTCATNTTTGCCACCAGTAACTCTCTTCCTTTTTTCATTTTTCTTTATGGCTCTCTAGATTGTTCCTTCTTCCTCAGGGCTCCTCTACCTCCTCAGGCCTCTCTTCCTCCATATCCTCTTCATCAAAAGGATCCACTTCATCAAAAGGCTCCCTTGACCAACCAACTCACCCTTTTTACCACACCTATTAGTCACATCAGCAACCCATCAAGAGCACGGCTGTTCCTCTTCTTTGGAAATTAGTACAACTGCGACTTATCAGGGGCAAGGTTGCCTGTAATCCCTTCCTTCACACCAGATAGAATATTAATCAGAATAATGGGAAAATGCTACTAAGAATGGGGTAATATCACAGCATAGAAAAGGCTGTAACTCTTTTTGGATTATTACAGAATCATAGATTGGTTTGGGTTGGAAGAGACCTTGAAGATAATCAGTTCTAAACTCCTACCCTGGACAGAGACAAGGTCAAGTGGCTTAGAGCCCTTAACCCCCTCTATCATCTAAGGAGGTAAAGGGGATCGGCAAAACTGTGGAGAAAGCTGCATGATTTATTAGTTTGCTCTAAAGTAGGAAACCAGTCATAATAGACACACTTCTCCTTCAGCACAGCAAAGTATTTCAATTAATAATTTGCACTAATAGCCATCTATGAATCAATATCTTATTTTGTTGTCAAAGTAGTGTTCAGCAATCTCCTTGATCAGAGGTGACCTCAGTAAGACATACAGAAGTAGAGATAGCTGTGGTAGTAGTAGACAAATTATCTTCCTATTAGCTACACATTCAAAATTAAGTAGGGAACACTTGAATCTGTTGGTGAAAGAAAGACTATCAAATAGTGAAATCATCAGTAGTCAGACTATTAAAGGATTAAATACTTAATTTGAACCAATATCAAAGATCTGGATATCTATATTTAGTTTAATAATCTTCATCTATATTTTCTGTATCTGTAAATTTCCTGAAATTTCAAGGGTTAAATTATCATAAAGCACATTGCAAAGAGGATGCATCTAGAAGTGTCTGAATGTATCTTCACCACCAGTAGTGAACTGAATAAAAATACCACCTCTGCTGAAAAAAACCCAGCAAGATACATATGATGTCATTTACACTATGAGGCTTTAAGTTCAATTGATTCAAACTGGATTTAAAAGAATTAAAAGATACTGTTTATTCACATCAATATTTATTTTTCTAAAATTTATTTTCCTTATTTGCATTAAGTTTTCAATGTTTTCCTTCCTGAAGTATAAATCCTATTTAGGTATAGGATAGAAGCTTAATCCAAATTCAGGTATAAATCACAAAGTTCCCTCTGACAGAAAATTAAATAGGACACAGTACACATAAAGTAAGGGCTTGTAAGACTGTGGTGATTAATTACACTTTAAAAAACCCAAACAAACAAACAAACAAAACTGAACCAAAATAAACTTGAAACACCAATGTTTTCAATTGAAGCCAATTTAAAATGTTATACAAAATCTTTTACTCTACGTTACTCCATATGGAAAAAAAGAAAAAAGTCTATGTTAAATTAAGTGGAAAAAGTGTTTCCTAGAACAGGAAATTCAAAGAGCTCCCTGCACAGAATCAATAAAGAAATACAAGGTAACAATGTATATGTTACAAGAATGAACCTAAACCAGGAAATGTAAACAAGAACAGACCTAACTAAAATGGAATTTGTACTAATGTTTTCATTAGTACAAATTAGTACAAATTAGTACTTCTGGAAATGTTTTCATTTCCAGAAGTTTCCAATTGACATTATAGTACTTCGACTTTACTGACTTCCTTGCAAAGTTCATTTTGAACATAAATCTCATTCAAACATTTTGAACAAGTGCATAGTAATACATGTGTTCCTATTTAGCTGAGCTGCGAAGATTATGCAGCACTTCTGCACACAAAATACTGAAGACTTCAATTTTTTCAGAACAAGAAGTGAAGAAAGTGAGGAGGTAGAAATCAAGTATAAAGCTTTCTAGGATGATCTGGGAAGATGTCAGTGCTTTCAATGACTTTTCTTGATATAATTCATCTGTCCTGTCCACCACCATGATGAATACTAATTGCAGATGCACACTGACTTCCAGCTGTGAACTTCCACAATAAACTTCTCAATGATCTGAGGAAGGCCTTTGCAGCAGACTAGTTTTTGAAAGAAGCTACTCAGTCGTGGATTCCATTATTTGCTCCAAGTTCTATAGCAGCAAAGTCCCAAAGAAGACTATTGCAAAGTTACAGTTTAAACTGGAGAAACACAATAGGAGATATGCTCCCTCTTTCACTGTATGCAAGTACAGAATGAAGAATTGCAAGAACATCAGTTTTGGAAAGCGGTAAGTTGAAGATGGTGCTATTCAAAGGGTATGCACGCACAGAGATTTCATTCCCATTAACTGAGTATACAATGAGTGAGGAAATCCACGATACACTTTTGCATTTAGGAGCATATAAGACCTTGCAAGCTGTACACACTTGTGAAAAAAAAAAAAATCTATGCAGCCTCGGAAATTAGGGTTTGCAGAAAGTGATAAAAAGCGAAAGGATGATTACCATATGAATAGTGATCAAGGTCCAAGGAAATTACAATGCCATAATCTTTAGTTAGCACTTGGTCACATTCAGAACTTGGGAAAATATATTGGCTTTGCATGAGACTAGGAAATTATTGATAACATAAGCAGGATCTACAGAAACTCTAACAGTCCAACCACTCTAAAATTCTTATTGGCACAAGACCTCTCTAAATCCATTCAGAACATGTGATCTAGAAAATTTTGCTCATTCTGGGATGTTTTATACTCAGAATCATAACAGATTGTGAGATTTGAGAAATAATCTTAGCTAAAGGACAGTGTTACATCTACAAATACTCACTTTTAAGCACACTTCATTTAATGTCATCTTGTAGGAGCCAGAGTCCTGTCTACTGTGGATCACCATTACCCATTAATTTATAGTCAGTTAACCTTGTAATATACTGTAACTGCAATTATTTACAGTTAAGGCTGTGAATCTCTTGCTGTCTCTCATTTAAAACTGAAATTTAATCTCCTGACAGTGATAATGATATGTTGTGGGAACTTGGAATCAATATTGTGAAAAGTGTGCAGAAAGATGGTGATTTTCTAGAAAAAAAGCTTTATAGAGGCCTAGAAAAAGTTGAACACATTAAAAAATACACTGAAGCAAGCCAGCTCAGCCATCTTCTCCAGGGCAATGAATTAGTGTGAATGAAATAGGGAGCCAGAAACAAGTAATTGCAGAAAGCAAAGCATAGTCCCTGCTGTCAGTCAATCAAATCAGGCACAAGCTAGAAGCTTGTTGTAAAATGGACAAGGGAAGAGGGATATACAAGCGAAAGAGAAACACAGATGAACTGAAGAAATCAGGGAGAGAAGATGATGGATAAGATGTCTTTGGAGAAAGGGGCAGCAAGGTATGTGCAATATACAAGCACCTGGGCATTGGAGATAGATTAGAAGAGACAAACAAACATAACAAGTGGCAGAAAAAAAACCAACCCTGAGTATTATTTCCTTCCCTAGAGAGTGAAAACCAATTGCAGAAACTAACTGAAAATGTATAACCTGCTAATACCTAACATTTTGCATGCACAACTATAATTATGCCAAGCAAAAGATGAACAGGGTCATAATAAGAGAGCTTGGAGTATGGTTAATCTGTCTTAAAGTACAGGCTGCAGAGTGATAAAAGTACACTTAGAGATGTATTTAAATCTACACAATGACTGGAAATAATTGTCCAGCTAGCTACACAGAATGGAAAAGCAGGTATTAAATAGCAATCTGTGAATCCTTTTCAAACCATGACAACAAGATAAATATTAGCTCACAAAGATTCACCCTACAACGGTCGCTGGTAAAATAGACTAGGGCTGTTGTGGCGTGGATTCTGGGGTGAATTTTTATATACCTTTATATTAAAGTCCTGTCTTTCATTCAGTCGGTCCCCTCCCCGCATCCCGGCATGCCCTGCGCCGGGACCCCCTGGGCATGCCGGGATCTCACCCTATAAAACCCCCCGCGTGACTGTGCTCGAGGGCTTTTTGCTCTGATCCTTTCGGTGACAATAAACTTGGGCTGGAACTACACGGGCAAAAGGCCCCTCTCCTTCTCTTACTCAAATCAGCCGGGCTGGCTGAAGCTGCGTTTTCCAGAGCTCGCTGCTCTAAGGACTTTGCCGCAGGCACCCCCGTTCGCCTGGGCAGCTCCCTGACGTGTCGCGGCTCTTTGAAGCCACGCTGATCCCAGCCGCGGCATAGGGCCATCACCAAACTACTACTATTCTGAAAATTGGATAAAAAAAAAAAAGAAAAGCTGGTGTATATCACCTTTGTCGGCCTTTCAACTTCTGGAGAGAATTTATAGTGTATTCCTTTTCAAACTCTATTAAAATAAGTACCAATGAACTACAAGGACAATGTCAAAAATTAATAATGCTACCTACCTGCTTCAAACACCTGAAACAGATTAAATAAAATAAACCCCTGTATCCATTTATATATCAGTGTCTGACACTGTGAGTAGATAATCTATTATTAGGCAAAACCTTCATACAGCTTTCTTGAGGCTGCTGTCCCTGCCACTACCTTCACATATGATAACTTATAATACCATGAGTGCAAAAATAAATATTGACATTGCTTGTACCATTTCTGTTCCATGCTTTCATGACCTCCTGTAACAAGACTGGATACTTAGATAATTCTTTCTGCTTGTGCTAAAACTTTCTTCTGTAAATTTTTTTCCCTGAACTGCAATTTGGTTACATAAAATAACATGCCTTCCCCACTCAAATGACCACATCTCTTTTTATTTGTGATACAGTATTTACTCCTCATTTCTAATCTGAACAACTTCAAAGCCAAATAGCCATGACAAACAGAAGCGCAATACACAGAGTAGTCCTATGATGCAAATACACATGTCCCTACCATAAAGAGAACCTGCTGAGCATATAGTTTCCACTGCAAACATGTTCAGTTTGAAAATCAGACCTTTCCCAGATGTGCTGCATCCTCAGTATGTTTCTTATATTGTTCTTGGGTTTTCATTCTGAAGCCTTTTGTGCATTCTACTACCCCTCTGCACAAAGACTCCTTTTAAACTATACTGTAACATCTGTCGTTTCTAAGACATTTAAAAGGTTGCTGATTGTAAAACTCAAATGGATATGTAGCCTTTGGTCACGTTTAATAAAAATAAAAGAAGATCAAGGTTTTAAAATTGACGAAGAAACTTCAGCAATGTTTATCATTTACCCTAATTCCACTGCATACACAGGATAATATTTGAAACTGTTCCAGAAGAAAACACTGTTGAAAGAAGTATTATAAATCTAGAGTTACAGTCTACACTCTACAATATATAACCATCCTAATTTGGCACTGATATATTAACTGAAAAGATCTTTAAATATTTGACCATTTGTAACACAGTTTGGAAATATCAACTAGATAACACCACCAAAGCTTACATGGTAAGGTGTTCATCTTCATTGCCTGCAGACTTCATCCAGTATTTGCTGTAAAACACTTTCTTTGCACTTTATGCTTGGAAGTCATGCATCAAAAATGATAGACTTGATCCTACAGTGCTAAAAACATCTCATTCTGATACAGCATATTTGTTGAGAATAAAAGAGACTCACATTCATAAACTCAATAGGACTACTAAGTTGCTTTCTTGGAAGAAAAATCAATTAAAAAAAAAAAAAAAGAGCTTGCACAGTTTTTTACCAAAAATATTTTTAAAAGTTACTTAAATCACAGGTATATAGTTATAGTCTGGAGACTTTTTCTGTACAAAAAATGTGTGGCGATCTCTCCAGTTTTCAAGGGAAAATCATTAGAAGCCATAATTATTCAGACAGGAGGAAAAACAATAAATTGATTACAAAATCTTCTTTTATATTGCAAAATCAGAATTATACACTATAAGGTCATGACTATGATCTCTCAGTGTAATTTTTAGAGTAGTGTATAAACTGGACTTCACCATATGTAAACTACTGAGTTTTAGATATGGATGAAAAAATGGTGAGTCTGAGTTGTCTGCATCTGCCTGTGTTGATAGCAACTTGGTGGTTAGCTGTAGCCTTCAGAGTTCTAAATGGAGTGGGAATCACATTTTCTTCTTTATTTTGTATTTTCTACTGGATGCAAGTAATGGAGAGAAGTAAAGCCTACCACTTGTTTCTCTAATAAAGTTGCTTGATATGGTCAGGTTTGGTGTAATAAGGAAGAAGAGGTTCAGAAACCTAAATTCCTTTCAGCAGAAAATATTAAGCAACTGCAAAAAGGACCAGTTTGATATAAAAAACACTACACATTTCTGCAAAGTTTAGTGTCAGCATAATCTCCTGAATATGCTATACATAAGATGAACCACCAAATATTTTACTAAACCAAGATCTATAAACATTAAATGAATTTAAAAAAAAAGTTACATTTATATATATA
>VZTB01002693.1:0-15489 GCA_013397245.1 Thryothorus ludovicianus | reverse complement strand
CTGCACCAGCCCTTTTGGGAACTCAAATCTGACAGCAGAAGTTAATTGCCTTCAGGAGGAACACAAGTATCTTAGAGAGGCTGCAGAATCTTTTCCGCCAAATATATTGGGTTGCAGCACAGTAAGGATGGGACAAAACACGGGCATTGTTTCTCTGCTTTTCACTGACAACCTTGCCAGCCACTCTTCACCAAAGATATTAACATGTATTTCTTATCCTTCCACTGCCTGTATATTTATGACACAAACATAATTCAGAGGTAATCACTACAACCTATACTTATCGTGCTCAACTTCTCTGAATTGATATGTATATGGATTGGGAAGGATAAAATTCTCATAACCAAATCCAAAGTGAGGGGAAACTTAATGCTCTTTAATTGATAAACAAAGTAACAAAAAAGAAAGATGTATTCTAACAGAGAGCACAATACACAATGAATTAATTCCTTTCACAAGGGTGACGTTTTGATGTTTGTATTCCCATTCGTGTGTGCTATTTTTGCTGGATATCATGTTCTGTGCCTTTAGGACTGTCTCTGAAGAGCGAATGTTTTGTTTTGGTTTTTGCCATCAGCCTCTCCCCCAAGGCTGGCGGGACACAGAGACAGGCAGTATCTGGTGCTCTTTTTGCTTTTTGCTTTTGCTTTTCGCTCTGTCTCTCGCTCTTGCTTCTGCTTTGCTTCTGCTTGCTCTTGCTTCTGCTTGCTCTTGCTTCTGCTTGCTCTTGCTTCTGCTAATTAGCTAGTTTAGCTAAACAGTCCAAATTTCTTCCTGGATTATTTTTCCTTTCCTCTTTTTGGACCTACTCAAACCTGCTCTGGACTGGGACCTGGGAACATCAAAAGTCTACATCCTGTGGCCTGCAGCAGCTGCCCCAGTGCCGGAGGGATTGATAACAGAGCAACTATCCCCAAGAAAGAGACTTTCTGAATTTGTCATCTTTTTCAGAGCAGTGAAAGAGTGGTGTCACCCGGTATTGTTCATTTTGTGTGTTAGGGGGTGCTGTGTCTGTTAAATAAACAGGTTCTTTCCACTTCTCTCCAAGGAATTCTTCCCAAACTGGTGGGAGGGAGGGGCCATGTGGGTTTGCTTTCTGGAGAGATTCTCTGGAGATTCCCTCCCAAATTTGCCCTAAACCAGGACACCATCAAACATAACCCATTGAAAGAAATGAACAGAAAGAAAACCTCACATTTAAGGTGACATTATTTCTAAAATCAGCACAAGCATGAGACAGTTTAACAAGCTTTGGGAGAAATCAGTTGAGACCTGTCAAAGTCAACTAACCCAATAGCACCTTATGGGGTATATGAACTTCTCTAAAGCAGGCTCATTTCCAGAAACTTGAGAGAGCAGAATTTGTTACAGTTTAGCATTCAGTAATTAACTTTCAAAATACTACACCTAAGAAAAGTATCTGTTGTTTATAAAAATAATTGTTCACTTACACAAAGTAAAACAAAACATAAAAAGGGGGTCCCGTTTAAGTACAAAACTGATCTTGAGAAAAATTATTTCTCTGATTGCTTCCATGCTCTACTGTCTAAGGAATAGCTAATTATCTCTTTACCAAGCATAACCTGGAACTGCTTTGCTCTCATTTGGTGGAATCAGACCTTCATTCTGGTAGCCACAGTGGTCTTGTGCTCATGTAAATCTACTAAGGGCATCTTTGACAAGATTCTGTGATAGGTGACGTGCCACAGTGTTTAGGGGACAACCGTGGATGTTGCACACTGACTTTAGCAAGGCCTTTGACAGGATCACATGAAGATTCCCTGTAGCCAAAGGAATGTATAGGCTGAGTATGGACAAGGAACAGTGAGAAGAAAATGCTCTGGAAAAGGGTGGGAATCAGTGTTACATTGTTCAAAAAGTGGATGGTCTAGAGTGACACTGCTCAGAGACTGATACTGTGTCCAAAGTATTTTAGTGTCTTCATGGCCTGTTTGATGGATATCAAGGCAGTGCCAGCAAGAAATTGGGGAGGCAGAATATTGAGGGGAGTACAGTGTGCTAGAGATCAGAACTGTTATTTAGAGGAATTCAGTTAGGCTGGAGAAATGAGCTGCAGTTTGTAGGGATGAACTACTTAGAGACTTTCCCAAGGTCCTGGACAATACTCACCCCTGCAGCAGGACAGACTAGGGCTCACTGAGAAGAAACAGCTCTGCAGAAAAGGCACTGAGAGGCAGCAAGTTTCTGGGAAGCAGCAATCCCTTCCCAGGATAAAGAAGTGCAGCTGGGCAGCAAAGCATCCCCTAAATCTTGAGATGCACGTGCACAACCACAGCAGCAGGCTCAGTCATTGATGCTGCTCAAATGTCCAGCACTGGTGTTGGCACATGATGGCCGAGGATGGAGCATGTGGATGAGAGATCTGGGTTTCTTCAACCTTAATAAAGCGAGATTCTTCTGTTGCTGAGGAATGAAAAAGCATAATGAAGCCAGTTTCTTCTCATTATGTGAGGCAACAAGCACAGCTTGGAATATGGAAAATTCAAATTCAATATAAAGAAAATTAATTTGATGTTTTTAAGTGCTGTCAAACCGGCACAAGAGACCTGTGGAGGCAGTGGCATCCCCTTCCTTAGAGATGCTCAAACCTAAAAGAGAAGACCTAATAAACTCAGTCAAACCAATATAGATGCAATACTTTTGTAATCCTACTCACCATTCAATTTTGTGTGATGTTCTTTAGTATATTTGATGACTGTTGTAACTGCCTTTTTCATGATTTATAGCATATGTGTTTGTGGCCCTTGTCAGAGCATTATGGCTTTAAACTGTGGTGCATCAAAGGTAGGACAGACATGAAAAAAATAAGTTGAAAATTATCAGCTGTGTGCTTTTCTTCTTTATTTGGTACTTCAATACTAATTAATAGAACACTTTTTTTTTTTAATTCTAGCTCCTAAGTTACTTTCCTGAAGCAAAAAAAATGACTTGGCTATTGCATGCGTGTATAGCAGGCATAGAACACAATATACTTCATAAAACCCATTCTGTAGAATCACTGTGTTCTATCCACTGTCTTCTCAAAGGAAAAAAACAAAAACAAAACCTGAAGAGAATGGGCTGTTGCAAGGTCCTTGAGAAGATGCATTTGACCTATGATCATTTCAGCAGTATATACTCTAGTTTCTACTACAGAAGTTGTAGATATCATTAACAGATGTCCTTCACCAATGCATTTGACATGATAGAGAAAAGAAATCCAAGAGTATCCAAGAAATCCAAGTGAAGAAATCCAAGAAATCTCATAGCTAGCAGTGCACAGCACTGCAGAAATTCTCTTTTGTGCCTCAGCAGAATGTCTCATTTGATGGGAAGGAAGGAGGAAAGGAGTCAGTCATGAGAAAGCTTCAGGGTCAAATGTAAAATCTCATTCTAGTAGTTCCAAAGTAGCAAACCCCTTGATATTAGTGGAATGCAAAGTCAAATAATGCAAATTGACATAATCACTAGTACAGCAATCTCTCAACTAAATCCTTTGTTTCACGGTTTTATTACAATACAATTTAGCATCTGGGATGAGTTCCTGGTTACTTTTTTTTTTCTAAAGGTTTCAGATAAAATAGACTATGTCTTCATTAAGGACCACTCTGTTTCATCACTCAAATAGGTATTTCTGAAAAAAAAGAAGATGGGAAAATGACCAGCAGAACACATTAGGAAAAGAATTCTACAATTTGTTTGTGTTGCATCTGATACATCTTGAAGATTTTGTAGAGCAGGAAAAGATAATCCCTCATTAATAAGCACAAACATATATCCAGAGTCCTTTGTTCTTCTGTTTATTTTCCACATAAGTAAAATGCCAAACTGTACATTATATCTGTTGAGCAAAAGCATACTGCTCACATCTTGGCATTTCACAAAGAAGTTTAACCTTTTCCTCCTCTTTCTCACTGCTGTATTACTCTCCAATTTTTCCTAACTTAGACTCTTAGACATCTGAAAAGGTTTATGCTAACATTTTTAATGGTCTCATGAGAGAGAATGAAATTCAGCCACCTATCAAAACTCATCCTGCAACCTTCTTGAGAAGAAGCAGCAATGATACACTAAGAGATCTTTGTGACTTAACTTCTTCTTTGAAATTAATACTCTAAGATACAAGAGAAAGCCCTGCTTCTAGATTTACTTCACTGCAGTGAAGACATTATAGCGAACAAGATCAAAGAATGCACACTTACAGAATCACACTGGTCTGAACTCTAAGAGTAGCCATTGCTACAGAGGTTCAGCACAGGATATCTGCTTTTTTGGCAAAAGTTTTGCAATTTTATCTGCTCTCTGTGCCACTATTTTCACATCCAGAATGTATTTAAGCCTTCAACAATTGGTAATTGCAGTGGTAAATTTCAGTTTTTGACATCCCAAGATTAGACTTTTTTATATGCTCAGCAGTGCAAACTTTCTCTTCCTAAAAAAACTAGAGAAAAAAAAGTCTACTCCTCCTGTGAAAAATTCAAATAGAGAAACTATTACTTTTTTCCCTAAAATTATTTAAAGAAGACATCAACAAAATTCTCAGTCTTTTTGTCTTTTCTTTCCTTTAAGAACTAAGTCCCTTCCTGCCTCCTGAGGACTAATAATAAAAGGGAGTCTGCAAAAATGATCTCTGAGCTGGAAGTTAAAATGATGATTGCGTGTTAAAAACTTTATTATAAAATAAAAACAAGAGAAAAACACCCAGAAGTCATAAAGTTTACTCTGGAAAGTGATAAAAGCTAAAATTTCTTCTTAAAGCTATAAAATATTCTCTTAGAAAATCCTCTAAATATAAGCTACAGGGTATTTTTATTTTTGTTCATCCTAATTGGGAAAGAAAGAAAACAAAATAAAACAACAAAACAACAAAAATCACACAAAAGCCATCATCCAGAGCTTCTTTGGGTACAAGTATTGTGTTTCTATGAATTCAATGCTAATTCATAACACCTATAGATTGAAGTTTCTACCATTCCACTAACTTTGATGGTATTCCCAAACACTAGATCACTTCTAAGCATTGTTGAGAGAATAAACAACCCTTTCATAAAGTACTGAAATTACGGTGTGATGAACACAGACTCAATGATAGATTTTAAATTACAGGGTTTCCACTTTATAAATTCTCATTATTTTGTATATGCCTGATTTCACACATTTGAAAGATGGTTCGAAAATACTTCACAGAAGAGTATATCCAAACACTACATTTTTAGAAATCATGCATTCACAAAATTAGACATAAAAGAAGAAATTATTTATGAAGACAAAATTATAGGTCAAACAAGGAAACAAGTCCAATAAAAGGAAATGAAAAGTACTGCACCTATGGATGATAAGGTAGCCTGCTGGTGGACAAGTTGGTCTTGAGCCAAATTTTACAGCAAAGAAGTGTAGAGGAACTACATGGACTCATCTGGAAGAGGTTTTCCAGCAGCTTGGGGAGGTGAATCTTTCTCTCTGCTGAGTCCTGAGTTCAGCTCTGGATTTTCCAGTAAAAAAAAAATGTAGGTTTACTGGAGGGAGTCCAGTGGAAGGCCACAAAGACAATGAAAATGCTGGGGCATTTCTCAGATAAGAAGAGTCTGAGACTTGCAAATGTCCATCCTGTAAAAGAGAAGTACCAACGGCATCTTATCTGAGTATAAATACCTGATGGGGGGACTGAAGAGCAAACCAGACTCCCAGAGTGATGTGCATTTGTGGGACAAGAGGTAATAGGCACAACTAAAACCTCATAAATTTTCATCTCTAAACAAAAAAAAAAAATAGTTTTTTGTCATGAGGGTGTTTGGAGACTGCAAACAACTTCCCAGGGAGGTTGTGTTGTCTTCCTCTCTGGATAAATGCAAAACCTGACAGAACACCCTACTGAGAAACTTGCTCCAGCCTACTGTGCTTTGATATGGAGTAGACAATGTCAAGAGGTGTCATCAAACTCTGTTTATGTGATTTTGTGAAAGCATACTCTCCATCCCTCTGTGTAATATATCAACAAGGTAGATAACATTATTTTTCTTCTGTTGTATTTTTGAAGGAGATGTTAACACATTCAGAGACATGAAACATCTCTTGCCTTTTACACTCTGTGGATATGACCATCATCTTAAATCCATACCATTCCAACATTTCACTTCAAAGGTATTGATTTACATCCAGCTGGAATTTCAACAAGAAGTAAATTTTGGCCTTCATTTAAATCTAGTTTCTGGATTATTTTTATACTTTCTCTTAGCTATACTCCATTATTTTCTGAATCACATTATCCATTAAATCATATTTTATAAATATTGTTGTAGGAAAAAATGTGTACTTGTTTACTGGTTTAAGTGTGGCAGAATTAACAATGCTGTATAGATGTCTGTCAGGGATGGACAAGGAAAGCACAATAAAGATGATATTTTCATAGAGAAATGAATGCTGAGGAGATCTTGGGATGTAATTATTTAATTATCCTTCTTAAAATGTTCAAATTAGACCAGCTTGCTCAAAACAATGTCAATATAGGTGTTGAAGACCTCCAGGTGTATGGGTTTCACAGCCTTGCCAGGCAAGGAAGGAAGAGATATCAATTTTTTCTCAATCATCAAGTCCTAAACTCAATAATAAATTTTATTGGGACAAAATAAAAGGGCAATAATTTGCCTTTTTAATCACAAACTACAATTTTCTCTTGCAGGATCTGCAAATTAGTATTTTGTTGGATTCTGGAAACATTGAAGTGTCAAAATTATGTTCATTTGGACAAGTCTATCTTCCTTAAATACCAAAACCTTATACAGAAAATAAATGTAAAATATTTAATTAGATAATATCACAGCATAGGGAAATATTACTGAACAGCTTTCTACCTTACCTTATGATCAAAATGACATCTACCTATGTCATTCTAGATTGATCCATAATTGATCATCTATATCACAAAAGCACTTTAGAAGTTTGTTGATATATATAGAAAGATTATATAGTACAGCCTTCAAAAAGAAGGTACATGCCAAATATTTTTCATTTAGCTAATTCTGAATTTTAGATTTGTGGTTGTAGTACAGGTGAAAGATCAAAATAGAGAACTTTAAAACATCATTTTTTTTTAAACATCAACTTTTTTTTGATACATCTCTTACCAGTTAAAGTAATTCAATCTATATTATTTATAGAAAAATGATTTTTTTTTTATGTTTTAATAATGAGTTATATACGGCATCAAACCTCAAATTAAGTAATGTTTTTAATGTTAAAGGATATCTTAACAAGCTATACAATATATTTCTATTTTCTCAAATCTGTAAGTCAGTTCTTGTTATCAGAATGTAGCAAATGATTTGTGTACACTGTGTTCACCAGAAAGTTTTAAGACAATTTTTTTCTTGAAAAATGTAAAAATTAATTTAAAAGTTTTTAGCTTGATTAAAGAGTCTAGAAATAATGCCATTTTCCCTTATTATTTCCAAAAATTGTATTTACTGAGGCACCTATGAACTATGCCAAAAAAAAATCTATTTTATTTGATGCTATTTTTTTAGATGCTTTCCTCCTTTCATTATTTTTTTTTTCACTTTCCTGTTCCATCTTCAAAACTTTTATTCCTAAGATGTTACTTTTGAATATTACGTATCATTACACAAGGACATATAGTTACATTGGTCCAATCCCAGATTTTTATCTTCTCTGTTAGCAATTTCTTTTTGTTTCTTCAACAACAGAAACAACAACAAAATTCTAAGCAAATAAAAATACAATGCAAACTTATGTTAAATATTATCTAGAAAGAGCAAAATGGAAGAATTACATTGGATTATTTTTATGTTGTTGCAATCTACATAACTGAAATATAATTCAGTATATTTATGGTCAAGAAATGTGTACCTTTATTTTTGGCAAGATAACATGACATGAGATTGAAAAGGTTCTATATAGAATTAAAGGCTTTGGAAATGCCTAAGGTATTTTATTTAGGAACTTAAATATGTCTGACCACACTGGAGCACCACATCATCCTAAATTATACCCATCATTTTATCCTAGGTTTACAGTTACAAACACCTCTAGTTATATCATTAGCCTTTACTATCAGTACAAAGTAGTGTTGGGAAGTGGGCAGTGTCATGAGTTACCTGCAGTCTGTATTTAAATATGTGCTCTGGCTGCGAATCCATTTAAATCCCATAGCAGAGCAATCTGGCAAGAGAATAAATGCTACCCTGGGTAGTAAGGGTACTCTTGGTATCTATGTCTTGGTATCTAAGGGTACTCTATGTTATACCTTTATTATCTCAATTGAATAAAATAATATCAGCTTCAATAGAGATGGAAGATCAATATGACTGACAATTTGATATGCTAGCCCTGTGGCAATATATTTTTGACACACTAGATTCATACGTGTTTCTAATAAAACACATAGGCTAGAGAAACTGCTTCCAAAGACACCATTTAAATAAAAGTGTGGATGGATGTTTAGTGCAGATGGACATTCTAGGCTTTTATCTGCTGCATGCTAAAATGACCACAGAAATCAAACCAGAACTTGCTTTCTGTCTGCCATTACATTGTCAAAGCTTCAATATCTGCCATACCCAAATATCCTTAGCATAAATTTCTACTTCCTAGGAGATTCCCTAGAACCAGTGCATTCTACCATTCTTTTTATCATAGTTGAGTGCCTTTGGATGAAAGGTCATTTTAAACAGGCTATCAAATTCAGTGTACAGAGAGGAGGAAGCTGTGTCACAGCTACAAATTTATGGAATATTTTAGAAATGCATTAACTTTCAAAAAGATCTTTCTGGGCAGTACCTGGGGGGCAGCAAGATGCACAGAAATAGTAGCTACCACTGATTGCAAAGTTTCAGACATAAATAATGTCTATTGGTCTCTGATACATAAAAGTGCTCATATTTGTTTAAATGTAAACCTGCAATCAAGCCTGCAGATGTTAATGGGAACATTTGCATGCATAAAGCTAATCTGCTGCTAAATTAGCTACTTGAGTCAGCATTTAGTGCTGAAATTCCACTAGGATTCGCAGCCTGAAAAAACTTGAAGGCTTATTTCATATATTCAGGATGGCTAAAGTATGTGTTTTTCATGCAGTTCTCTCAGAAAGTGATCAGAAATACTCCTGGATCAAGTATCTACTGGTAGATATTTTAAGTGACACTTAAAGGAACACCAGCATTCAAGGTGAATGAAATATGTCAACACAGCTGGTGTGTGGAAAAACATCTGTTTTCTGAGTATCTATAAGCATCTTTGAATGATCTGCCTACCCTACACCTGCCAGAAAACCTGCATAACGTATCATAATCCAGCTTCAGAACATACCATGGATGGTCTGGAAGGAGTACAGGAATTCCATTTGAGAGTGATAACACCACATTTAAATTTTTCTTTCCTTTATCATTTAGAGAAAGGACATGACAGAAGATCTTTATTCACAACAAGCAGTGACCTTTAAAATTTAATGCACCAAGTCAGTTTGCACTGGCTGCTGTGTGCTTTCTTCATGGAATTAGGCTTCTTTTCAGGCCTCAACCTGCTTGAATGATAAAGTCATCAAGACAAAATATTGGATCAGAAAATTTTCCATGAATACACGAATCCATGTATTCTTCCAATTTATGTTCAGGTTATGATAAAATAGTGAATAATAAAGCAGTCAAATAATTGAATTTAAAGAGGGAATTAGGAAAAATTATAGGCACTTTGCACATAAAATTTTAAATTTAAATATAATCAAAGTTATCTCCTGTGATGCCGTAATTTCCAGGTTTTTTTCATGCCAGGGAGTTTGCTAGGTTTCCACTGCTGTTCCACCATTGCTTTATAACATTACTAGGAGAAAGCAAACCTGTATCACTATGACTTTCCTGCTTGTGTCCCACCACAGACAGCAAGAAATACTAAGTGCTGCTGACTACTGTTATGGCAGTTTTCTTTAGCTTGCAAACTTTATGGATAGGGAACCAAATGTCCTACCAATGTTCCTGACTTTCATTTACCCCCCTCACAGATAAAATATGAACTCCTCATTTGGATTACTGAAGCTTCTATATCTCATTGCTATTCCTTCTTAGTAATTTGCATACATTTTTACTAGTATATAGTGCATTATCAAGCAAATTGTTGAATCACAGAATTGTCAAGATTGGAAGAGACCTTTAAGGTCACCCAGTCCAACCATCCACCTGGCACTGCCACTGTAAGCCCTAAACAACTCAACCACATCACCCAACACCAGATCCAGACACCTCAAATACCTCCAGAGATGATGACTCCACCACCTCCCTGGGCAGCATATTCCTCAGCCTGACCACCCTGATAGTGAAAAGTCTTTCTTCTAATATAGAAACTGAATATCCTCTGTAAATCTGCACTACAAAGCCAAAAAGAGCTTAGCCCTCTTTCTACCATGCAGAGACAAAGAAAGCCAAAATTAGTAGCACTAATTTTGAAGATGTTCTAAAATTCAAAAAAAGGTATAATTTTTGTTGGAAATAAAAATGCTCTTTATCACTTGTCCCACTAGTAATGAATGGAGATAAAATTTACTATTCCTTGGAACAGTATTATACAGATGCAATCCTTCTACAATATTATACTGAACATGAGGACACTTAAACATGAGAAAGGTTATTTATAACTGTGACTTTTGTTATGGGTGATGATTTCAAGGCTTCATTAATAATCTAAAAAATATAGAACAAAATTGTTTTTTATTTAACAGACTTTTGACCCCACAAACTTTCTAGTAGTGTCTAAAGCTCTTCAAGGATGTCTCAGTCTGTCGCAAATTGAAAACTATATATTAAGTAAAATGAATTATGAAGGCATGAATAATGAAATAATGACCAAAACATGCAGAGGAAATCTGTAGGATATAGGCAAGGATTAAGGTTAAAATTCTGATCTCATATAAGTCACCGACAGTTTAGCATTTGGGGCTCTCCAGGGAAGTGCACACAGCCCTAAATCGGACAGAGCTCAAGAGGCGCTTGGACAATGCTCTCAGGCACATGGTGTGACTCTTGGGCTGTCCTGTGCAAGGCCGAGTTGGACTCTGATGATCCATATGGGTACCTCCCAACTAAAGATAGTGCATAATTCTATGATTTCTGGTTAAAATTTAAATCAAATGAGATGGTGTAAGATTTGGAAAGAAAGACTACCCTGAAAGTTAGGAGGAATGGTCTTTGTGACAAAATGGTATCCCTTCCATTCTTATTTCAACTAAAGTTTTGAAGTATTTTCTATGCTAGTATCTTCCTATGTCATGTCTATTTCTACCTTTTTTCTTCCCCTTGTAATTCTTACATGTCATTTCTGAAAATTAAAAAATGAATTATAAATTTTCCTTCCTTCAGTTCATATTCTGAATTGCATAACCTTCTTCAATCTAACTGACAAGATCTTTCCAAGGAATGTTTCCACAGATTGTTCTGAGACTCTGAAACCAGTCTTGCCTATACAAAAATCAGTGAGACAGTAAGTGCTTTGAAATGAAACAAAGCAAGAGAAATGTCAAATACCTAAATCCAGGTTATTTGTCCTATAGACAGACTTTTCAAGAT
This sequence comes from Thryothorus ludovicianus, assembly GCA_013397245.1. Taxonomy (NCBI): domain Eukaryota; kingdom Metazoa; phylum Chordata; class Aves; order Passeriformes; family Certhiidae; genus Thryothorus; species Thryothorus ludovicianus. Next base: position 3,919 of record VZTB01002693.1, on the reverse strand, counting down.
CATATTTTCATTCCTCGCTCTTCCTATTTTTTCACAGTGTTAAATATCACAGGGTATGAAGTAGAAAAGACAAAATAAATAAAACCACAAATTTTCAGTTATGTTCCATCTGTTTGCACCAGAATCCTTCTACCTACCAAGGTGATCACTAGTTCAGAGAATATTTTAAAAATTCATACTAATTATTCAATTTTCCAAGCTACTATTAAATTCAAAGCTTCAAATTAGTATCATATTGAAAAATCCAGAGATAAATCTGGATTAATTCAATTAAAACCACTTTAACTTATAAAACATAGCATTTCTCTAAAATTTTCTGATATTTTCTTTATTCCTCTTTGAAAAATGCATTAGTCTATTATATCATCATTTAAACAGAGTAAGGTCAAGTCTTAGCTATCTTTTTAATATGTTGGTTTGGTTTGGTTTTGTTTTGCAGCAAAAAAATGAAGTTATATTCATGTTAAAAAAAATAATGTGTACGTGTACAGGAAAATATGTTTTTACCATTGAATCTAATTATTTTTCTCTTCTTTGTAATTGTTATCTACCTGTAATGCTTGAAAGTTGTTACTCCTCAATACATGTTATTAGGTGGATAATTGATATAGTTAAATTATAGTTATATCATGATATGAGATTATGTTGTATTGTATATGATATGACATGACATGATATTATATATCTTGGAAAGGCCCATTAGCCAAGGACATAACAGAAAGATGAAAGAATATTTCTTCATCAGAAATAAATGACAAATACACAATTACATGAACTTATTCTCAAGACATATATCTTCTTTCAAACCTTGGAAGTCCTAACTTTCATGACCTCTTTTTCTCTCTTCCCACTTGCCAAAGAAACCAAGACCAATCAACCAATAAAAAAAAAAAAAAAACAAAAACAAACAAACAAGCAAACAAAAAAAATCACCTTGAAGTTTTAGTTAGGAAGTGGATATTTTTCATAGATATGAAAAACAACATTGACTTGTCACACCCCACACTTTCCATAAGCAGTATGCACCACTTGAAAATATGTGTCAATGTTGACAGATAGCACTTTTCAACTTTTTAACATCTTAATGTAACAATTCCAAAGTCATGAACAAAATCACGTTTTTTTCCAACTACGCTTTTGTTTTGAGTCACTCCATGATTCAGGGGATAATACCAGAATTTTCAAACATGTCACAGACAATTTTTCATCTGTGTTTCTGATACAGTGTGAGAACTCTGAAGTGCAGGAGAATCAGAAATAAAATAAAAAAATAAAATAAAATAAAATAAAATAAAATAAAATAAAATAAAATAAAATAAAATAAAATAAAATAAAATAAAATAAAATAAAATAAAATAAAATACAAAACAAAACCCTACAGAATTGCCAAATAATGAGTGTGAAATTCACAGATTTAGAGAGAAAAACGTAAATCAGGAAAACTTGCTCTATTATTTTCTTCTGGAAGAATGACCTAAAATTCTTGAAACATTTCAGTAAACATTTAATTTATTTTGGTAAGATCCTGATACAGTTTTTCTGAAATTCTGGCCTGCTTTAAAGAGACACACATTCCCAGATTACAGTAATCTTTGAAAATCCACTGATATTGTAGTGTTTGAAAGAAGAGCCAAGGATTAATACCAACATTAATGAAATAAATTAAAATGTTTCACATAGAATCATAGTACCATTTAGGTTGGAAAAAGGCCTCCAAGATGATCAAGTCCACCCATTAATCTACTGCTGTTAAATCCACATTTATGGGTGTTCTAAATAAGTCCAGGGATGATGACTCAGACGCTTCCTGGGTTGCTGCTTGGTGACTTCCAATGCTTGGTAACATTGGGAGATATTTCCTGTAATCAATCTAATCCTCCCCTGGAGCAACTTGATACTATTGCCTCTTACTTGGGAGAAGAGACTGACCCCATCTGGCTACACCCTCCTTTCAGGGAGTTCTTGAAGTCTCACCTGAGCCTCCTCTTCCTCAGGCTAAACAACCCCAGCTCCCTCAGCTAGCTCTGGCAGGCTTTATGCTCAGTGAGTGTTCAGTGTCCTGGAATTCAATAAACCTTGTTAAAAAAGATTTCTATCATGAGTTTTCACTCGATTTAAAGTAATTAAAAGATGTTGGAACAGTACAGTTATTTTTTGTTTTAATCTTATTTTATTTGGATCTTAAATTACTTAGGAATAATCATCAAAATGATGACATCATGCAGGCACGAGTGCTGTGAATGTTTTGGTTAACCCTAACAGAAAATCTTTACTACGGTAGCATATTGAAAAAAGATAATTGAAACAACTATGCTCTGCTTGCTACACATATAAGGTCACACAAAGCAAATCTACCTATTAATAACTGTAAGAAAAAAACCAAAGCAGTTCCATTAGGCTGAAGAGCAAAGTAAGTTATGTTAAAAATTAAACCTAAGCTGCATGAAGGAATGGAACAAATAATGATTAAAGAGAAACTTCCCATCTTTCCTGATTTGATGGCAGGAGTTTGCTGACGCAAAATAAGGAGTCCTTAAATATTTATATGTTGAATGGGAGATATTTGACAGTCANTTAAAACAGCACATGACAGTGAAGAACACTACAAAATACTACTAAAAATATATGTTTCTAGGGGCCACAATATTTTATTTCATATGAAAACATACGAATAATCAATATACTAGCTGAATACTAACTTGTTTCACAATTGGAATTCAGAGACAAGTTCACATGAAAACAAGATGCCTGAACTAAGAAGCTTTCCAGTTAAAAGTGCTATTTCAAAAAAGACATTGCAGTCATGGCCCATAGTCATTCAAGAGCTACATTGAGAAAGCCTGATACCTCCTCTCCACCTGTCTCTGTGTTTTGTAATAGAAGACAAGTGGATTGTCTCACTATGTAGGTTTAATACGTCCATGATTTAAATTACCAGCAAAAATAGTGTTTCCATTTTTGTATCAAGAAGAGAACAGAAGTGAAACCAATTCTTTTATTTTACCTTATTTACCGTGGCTTCACTCTCTATGCCTTGTTGAAGTGATACCCTTATCACTATTTTATTACTCTATATTTAATTTATTGATAGGTGAGGTTTTCCAATTGGCTTCTGCTTCTTCTGTAACACTGATGAAATACAGACATCTGCACTCAATAGTTAAAAAGAAATCTGCCTTAATCTTCATGCTTTATCTTGACTCTCACAAACCAGAGGCCAGATTGGACATATTTATCATTTTAGTGTCTTCTAAGGAACTAAGCCTCCCTCTGGTCTCTAGATTGCTTATGAGACTGAACACTGAACTTGGCTGACTATCCTTTCCTGCATTAATAAGGTCTAGGATTGCCTAAAGCATCACAAATGGAAGTGGCCATTAAAGAAGTTATAACTTTTACAGACTGATTGATAAAAGTTAGAAAGCAATAAGCAAGGGAAGACAGGCTAAAAAAGACTTAATAGAAGTATAGTCACAACAGAGACAGAAAATCATCGCCTGTTCATTACATAAAAATATGGTTTTGCACTGTTCTTTTTGTCAAAATTTTTGCTGATACTTGTCTTGGTGTTTGTTCATTGTCTCAGTTCTCTGCCACTCTTACCATGTCATCCAAATCCAGCCATCTTCAGGCAGAAAAACACTGATCTCATCAATTATTTTCCCTCAAAATAAATTGAATTATTTTTTGTTATTTTTTATTTTGCAAGTATCTTTTTCTACCAAGATCTCATTTTTCTATGTTATTTGAAATTTCATCTCAGACAGGTAACATTATATGTTCAATTGAATTAAATTAAACTTTTATTTGATGGTTCATAAGACCATTCTTCTGTCTCCAACAATAATTAAATGGAACCATTTACAAAAAATTATGTATGAAATAGAAAAGCTAGAATGAAAAGCAATACACCAGAAAA
>VZTB01002690.1:6610-43643 GCA_013397245.1 Thryothorus ludovicianus | reverse complement strand
TTTTTTTTTTTTAATGTAAGGCTCTTCATTCCTGTGCTTTGATACCTGACTAGCAAATGCTCCTTTCTTTCCAATAACAACCAGAAGAGTACAATTCACATATTTGTAGAAAGATATTATTTGACTAATTTCACAAGGAAATAATAAAAACTTGTAGACTTTAAGGCAATGCTTAAATTGAAAAGACAGGATTTAAGATGCCACTGTAGATGAAAGGATGGCTGAAAGAAAGTTCTTCTGTCCTACAACATTCAGGGCTTTTATCAATCAGTCATGCTACTTTCCATTTTTCCTTTAAATAATATATGATTATGTGTATTGTTTAATAACACAAGGCACAAGTTTGGTAGTTTCATGGAATTGATTAGAGTTCTAAATTGAAAAAATTTAAGTTGTAATTTAAATCCAGGCAACTTTTGACCCATGAAAATATGCCAGACTAAGTTACTTCACTCTTACTTCACTCTCAGGTTCTCATCCAAGAATTAAAGGACACAGTTTACTTAATGAAACTGCCTTCCAGGACCTTATGCAAAGTTCACATGATAGGACAGTCCTGATTTGGCTGTTAGTTGCACTGGTAAAAAAAAAAAAATCAAAAGGAGAACTAGTAGATTTTTACCAACTTTCAGAATTTTTTTGAACTGAAATCTGAAAGCTCAAAACTATCTTAACATATAACTAATTGTAAAACCTTTGTATGATGACAGCATTGTTAATAGATGACTTTACAGTAATTGCAACAGGTGCTATTTGAAAAAGGACAGTATTTTTACAGAACTCTATTGCAAGAGAAATAAGAAATAAACTTCTAACAAGTCTATCCTTACACTAAAATCCCACAAGCTGTGCTAGAAGTCATGGTCTTTAGAGCAAATCCCAGGCAAATCAGCTTTCAGATTTTGTAAAAATTAAAAAAGGCAGAACACATAAAAGCTGAAAAAAGGAAAAAATAGATGAAGCTTAGTTCATGTAATAGGATAATGGAAGAACAAAGAATATAAAAACACCAAATTCCATACCAATATCCTGTTCTGTTATAGCATCTTCTCGGCCAACATTTGTTTGTCCCTCCTAATTAAGAGAGAAACACACATTATTTCCAGTTGGAATCTCCTTATCTCCCCTACAAGAACAAAATTTATCCCTACACTCTCTCAGGGTAACCTAAATGAAGTACATATTTAAACATACATGAAAGAGAAGAATTCATGTAGTATTTTCTGAATGCTTTCAGTCTTTATTATAAGCAAATTCAAGTTTTAACTGCCCAGGGCAGAACCACCTTTTTGGTTTTGAGACAGTCAGATTAAGATATTAAGGTCAAGCTTTATAATTATATGAACAACAAATCAACACACACAGATAAAAATATGAAACACCTGTATCTGGTTAACCAGTTGACTCTCAGGATAAACCTAAACAGGTATTTAAATTTCATCCTTTACAACCTCTTAAGAGCTTTTCTTACTACAGGAGAAGCATAAAGTGCTTTTCTTACTACAGTAATGCAATGAGTACTACATATATTAGATGGCAAATCAACACTATAATTCTTCTACTGAAAAAAATTACAAGGCATATAAAGGCTATAGAAATATAGATGTGTATTTACCTTCAGGTGGTACAAGATGATACCAGTACTGAGAAGATCATCGTCAATGCCAATGAGATGAGGCAGCTCAGAATCTAACACAACACCTATCCCTTCTTTCCTCAGAGCCAAAGTTTGTTCCTATAAAGGACAAAAGTCCATTTAGCAGAATGTGCAAGAAATATCCTTCTTCCTTCTCTTTCTAAACTACATTTCATCTAAGTTCTTCTCTGTAGTATCACATAAAAGAAAGAGCAAAGTTTTAGAATTTTTTGATTTCACATTTTAAATGTGACTTCTTTACTTTTGTCAAGCATTCCAAGCTTGCTGAAGAAATCTGTGAAGGTGTTATTTGAAGGAAACCAGACAAAAAGCTGAATTATACCAGAGAAAGAACACCAATCAAGAGCCTAACAAAGCAACACTGTCAGAAAGCAAAGCTGTGTGCCACCTTCCACAAAGGTAAGGAGAATTTCCAACTCCTCTGCATTCAGTACAGCTAAAGAACAGACAACTGAAAACTTTTTCAGGACTCCTTTAAATAACCTGAACCTTGCACAAAAAAGCCCCAGAGTCCTGACAACTGAGTAAACCTAAGCAGTTAAAATAACATGTAGTGTAAGAGAAGCATTGACAGTAGTAAATAAATGCAAGAAACATTCACAGCACATAATTTCAATTCTTCAAAATTCCTTTGGGCCATGTTGTACAGCCATCCATAGGTTGAAGCATCATTCAGCAGGACTTCAGGTGAGAGTTCTCAGCCTTGGATAAAGTAATGTATAGTGTAACACCCAGCAGTCTATGCAATATATTAACCATTAATTATAGCTTTGAATTAGTTTTAGTATTTTAAAAGTTCAATTTTCAAGTTGAAACATAATCTTATTGGCTCCTAGGCCTGGAAGACAGCAAGAATAGAGATTGTCAATGTGCACACAGTTTTTCCAAGACATATGTGATGTTCTAAGTAAAAGGGCTAAGCCCTGACAATCCACGAAGCAGAGGCAATGTCAGCAAGTATTCCTGAGTATTACAAGGAGCACACTTGTCTCCTGGTGCTAATAAAAATGGAAAATAAGCTTTCTGACAGCTGCACGACTACTCCTTTTCCAAGCCATCAAATTCCTTCTCCAGAGCCAAAAGACCCCAAACTTATTTTGTTAAGAAAAAATAAGTCAGAGACTGCTGTATGTATTTACCCAATTACAGCAACTTGCAAGTATAAAGAAGGCAGATGTAAAATCTCATTTCCCTGCAGAAAAAAAAAATTGTCAATATTGATACTGTCTAAAAATTCCAAGTATGGCTACATCTGGGCAAGATGAGATGATGACACAACCTGTACCACTGCAAAACAAAACTGGGAGATGTTACTCTGGTCATAGATGAATTAAAAAGCTCTCTAGTGTTCATAAAGAAAAAATTGAGCTCTGATTCATGTGCAGCTCAGGCATTCACAATGCACCCAGATATTCAAATTATAAAACTCAAATCATAAACCTAAAAATACAGCTTAATTAATTGTTCAAGTGAAAAAGTAATTTCAGTGAAAAATACCTATCACATACTAGATACTTACAGAGTAACATCTACTGTGATACATAATTTATAAGGTTCCCATATGACAAGGATGGAGAGAAGACCCTGAGGATTGGTGACCAGTTACTAAGAGCTCCTTTGGCCCAATTAAATGGATGAAATAGTACAAACTGAATATTTTTTTCCACAGCACAACAAAGCATTTGCCAATGTCCCCGAGAGAGGAAAAAGTAAAGATCCCAGAAGACAAAAAAATAATCACTGTGTGAGAAAAATAACTCACAAATAATTAAGAATAAAGAAACAATATGATTGCTTGTTTTCCAGTCTTGCAATATTCAACACATTTTTACTGTAATAAGAACTTAATCATGTATAATTGTGATTTAAAACTGATTGCTTTTTTATTCAGATCTAAAATAAAAAACATTAATTGAGTTTCTAGGGTTATATTCTGTAAATGACTACCATCCATGCACAGAATGCATCCTATTAATGGAAATTTTATAAGAAATGCAGCAGAAACTAGCTGTGATTAACTATAATATTTTTTAGGTTAAATCAGGCTGTAAATAAGATTTCATCTTCAGATACAATTTATTCAAACAACCCGAATCTTAATCAGATACCTGGAGTAACTCCTGAATTCAATCACTTGGCTTAAAACCAAATTCCAAATTCAAAAGCTTCTGCAAGGATGCGTCCAAAAGCCAAACTGTGCACTTTTGTCCCAAAATGAAACGACAAAAACACAACCAACAATAAACCTTTATTACTCTGCTCTCTAACAGTGAGAGAAGGAAAAGAAAAAGGCCCAAAAGAAGGAGTCAAACGTTCTTTCACCCTCAACCTTTAACTCACTATTTAATTCACTTCCATTTATGCTACATAACTTTAAGTAGTGAATCCATCACTTAAATTAGAAGAGCATGAACGGTCACAGTCCCTATTAAAAATTATGAATTCAGAACAAAGATCAAAATCTTAAGATGCAGTTGAAGAAAGCTGGATGTACCCACATGCTTGAATTACTCTTGAACACAAAAGTGTATACATACTCAGTATTTAAGGTGTGCTCAAGAGTTGTGGAAAATAAAGGAAGCCCAATATTATCCATGAAAAAATGCTTTGGTTGGTACAAGTGGCTACTGTGCTAGGAGCAGAAAAAGGGTTTCTTCTTTGGCAGCTGCTAAATCAAATGAGCTCACTTGAAGGGTAGAAACTCAAAAAGTAATTCTGAGACAATACAAAAATCTATGTTTTTAAGTCAAAGTTAAAATAAAGGGATGATATTGTATATTTAAATTGTCATCTCTGTGAATTCAGCTCAGACTCGGCTATCAGAAATATCCTGATACAGTAAAATCATCTACATTTATATAGAGATAAAAGCTTTTGTAAAAACTCATTTCTCCCGTACTGATTTATTAAGCTCACTGTATTAACTGATACAGTGTCACCTCTAAACTGAGATATCATCTGGTATTTAAGAATAAATCTAAGTCTAAATTACTCACTTGAGCTAAAACGTTCATCATACACAACTACTGTTAGAAAGACCACTGCTGTGACACACAGGATGTCTTCAAATGCATAAACAAAAACAGAAGCACAGAGCTTTACTTTTTTTGGCCTACAAAATATTGAATTATAAAAGCAAATCAGTCCAAAAGGCATTTCTAACATTCCTTTACTAATCTAACAGTAGAGGAAAGCATTATTGTATGTGCTTGTATTGTCCCAGCACATACTCAAGAGTACCTGTAATCAGAGCACTGCAGTGAACAGAACCTCTCAGGGGAGTTCAACTTTTGTCACACTTTGCAATACAAAAATACAATTCCTTTTTTTTAAATATTGAACAGATAGCTGCTGGCACACAGTCCTGAGAACACACTGCACAGACACCTTCAGTAAAGCATGACAATTTGCTTAGCCTGAGTGATGTCCAGATTTATATTATGAAAAAAACCACATAATACCAAATTTAAAAAAATTATTTGCAAAAATATGCAATGGCAAAAGTCTTGGCATTAATATTTAACCAGACTATATACGAGAAAATTCTTATGCTAACAGGTACTTTGGGTACCTTTGATTTTATTGAAAATATGCTATGATATCCCAAGACCACAAAAAAGCCTGACCATATTCAATGGCACAGCACTAACACTAAATCTTCTATAAAATGAACAGACATCAACTGCACACAGGCAAAGAGCTTAATCCTTAATTGGTTTTCCTCCAGTTATTTATTCAATATATTCTGCCTTTCCTTTAAATCATGAGAAACAAGTGTTTCACACCTAGAGAAAAAAAAAAAAATCAACAGAGCTCAGAACTCAAATGCTCCTGAAAAAGCTGATTTCCAAACCCAGCAGATACTTGGCATTGAAGAGACTAGGTAAACAGAGAGAGGAAATAGCTGGTCATGGCATAATCAGCAAGGGTGAAAACCCAAAACCTCCCTCACTGGAGTCAGAAATTTATATATTCACCTGCACATTAGGTGACTCTAAATCACAGTTCCACTGCAGAGCCTCTGGCCAAACACAAGAAGCTGAGGGGTGGATTCCAGCAAAAAATTTATGGCAACACAGGCAAACCCACTTCATACATCAGTGCTCTAGGAAGGCTACACTGAGTTTCCAGGGTTAACCCTCCCAAAAAACAACAGAAAATGAGACAGAAATTTGGGCAGCTCTGTGATGAATGTGCAAAAAAACCCAAGGGGGGAAATTCCCAAACAAGCAGTGCTTACTTGATGCTTCTTATATGAGGAAGCAGACAAGAAAAATCAAAGTTTAAAATCAAAAAGCAACCCCTTATTGTCAAATACAAGGGCACTGTGAACACCAGTAACTCACATGCAAGAAATTACCTGGAAAAAAGGTACTAATGGACAAAGGCACAGGGTATCCATCACCTGGGGTTCCCTAACTTCAAGAATCACAAACACAGAAAGCATGAGGTATTTTCTGGAGAAGGATTGCTTCTGCTTGCCCTGTTTTACCCTCCAAAATGGAGCACAGCTAAATAAACCATAACTCACCTACACAGAGCTTATTCCCCTCATTTGGGTGGTATAGCCCTAATCTAGGCTTTGAATGGATTAAAAAGAGCAGGATATAAGAGGAATATACTGCAGACACACCTCTGCTCCTTTTTACACAAATTGATTAATTCTAGATTCTCAAAACACCAACTAAACAGACTGACTACTGCTCTGCATTTTTAACTCCATTGCATGCTAATTATTATATCTATAAAGATGACAGCCAACTAATGAACTTGCACTCACAGTATTAAGAGGCAAGTGTAGCAAAAAGCTAGTAAACCTGACAGTAAACCCCACCAAACACAAGAAAACACATTTGACTGGTGCTGTAATTAAAGGAAAGCTTGAGGAGTTTTCCCTCTGCTTGAAACACCAGCAACATTTCCCCTATCTGAGCAGAAACAACTGCAAAGTGATCTCCAGTGTCACAAGTACTGGGCCCAAACACACAGCAAGTTATTTTATAGATTACACTCAGGCTCCCATCTGCTCTCATTAGGGGTAGAAACAAGGCACAGACTCTCATTTAACAACACGAAAAAGGTCCCAGTTTATTCTTCCTCACAGCTCTGCCACCCTGACTGTGCCCACAGGCTCTTACCTGGCTCAGCTGTGGCTGCAGGCTCCAGCAGCAGCTCCAGCCCCATCACACCCACAGGGACCCCACAGCTGAGCTTGGACAGCAGCAACTCTCCTCCCTGGCTCCTTCTTCTTTGGGTCTCTCTGGATCATTCCTTCTCCCTCAGGGCTCCTCTACCTCCTCCAAGTCCTTTCTCCACATTCTCTTCCTCAAAGAACCTTCCACCCAGCCAACCCATCCCTTTTATCCCACCCATCTTTATCAGCCACAACTGTGACCCATTAAGGGCAAGGCTGTTCCCCTGCTTTGGTAATTGGTGCAGCTGTGATTTCTCAGGGGAAAGGTGACATGTGATCCCTCCTTCCACACCACACTCATCCATTAGATAGTGTGAAATCATTTCAAATATTTGGCCTGAACTTGGTAAGAGCCAGTTTATGCTCATGCACTTTGCATCACCATTGACATTCGCCTGAAACAGTAATTTCCCTTCTTTTTATTCATTGATACTCCCTGATCCTTCCAGATTCATGTGTCTTTCCTGTAGATGTAGTCTCATGAAAGTGAAGCCTCATGCCATCCTCCTCCTCCTCTTCTACAGGGCATTAAGCCTTTCACATTGCAGACTGTTTGCCATCAATAATTACTCTTTTATCCTTAGACTCACCCAATCTTCTCTCAGATGCTCTGCTAGAAAAATTAGCTTTAATACCAGCAAACTTCACGAGTAAATACATTTAAAGAAACCATTAAGCATGATTAAGGTAAAAAATGTTCTTCAGGACCACCTCCCCAAAACCCCTACAATTACAAACTTCCCTCCCCTCCCAGTACCACTGCTTCCATCACATCCTCTGCCCAAGCATTTTTATTGTATTGAAATCCTATTTCCACACTAAAATAAGGAAATAGTTTCCTCTGCATCCCAGGGTCAAATGCTCCATCAACATCCACCAAGATGAGAACCAGTCCCACACTGTTTCCAGCAGGGATCACTGTTAAATAGAATTATACCCAGCACACTCTGAGCAGACAAACCAGGATCAGCCAGCTCAATAAACACAGGGGAAAATATGATGTTTTAACTGCTGCACCTGGGAAATAAATACATAATGCACAAGGCCAGGTATAAGATAACAAATTCTAATAAAACTGACAGCTAAACTTGATATTACTTGTCACTGCTCAGGAGGCAGGAGCTGTGGGTAAATAATGCAAAGGAACAAGAACAGTAAACATTCCCTTGTTATCAGACAACTTCCTTAAGAAAAGATGTGAAAACATAAACAAATTTATTAAATTTTCATGTACTGAAACTCAATTATAAATCTACAGAAGTGATTAATCAAGAGAAAAATGTTAAAAGAAGCAGTTATAATTAGGAACTGCACATCATTGCCACTGGGGTTTCAACTGCAATATCCAGTGAGAGTAATTAGCAGAAGTGGCCTGGTGAAAGACCTCCATGTCCAAAAGCCTGTTTGCCTTCTCAGCTGATACCTGATAAAACAAAAGCTGCTGCCTCTCAGAAACTGATCTTTTCTATTTCCACACTAGCAAGGATGCAAATTTAAGAAAATAAATATATTTTAAAGGCTTTAGCTAAATTTGTCAAACATTCTAGATAAACTGTCAGTTGAAAAAGAGGGTCTAAAAATGCACTGAAAACTAATTGCAATAAATCTTAACGTACATAATCACTTTGCAGTGCATTCTAACTGTGAATTGTTGTTCAGAAGTGTTTTTGTCAGAACAGTTACTCAGGTTCACCAGGTCTTGCTCCTAAAGCAGTGTTTGGCATTCTCATAAAGTTACTTTAGTGGATGCGAACAGCAATGAAATTCAAGATATTGCAAATCATTTTCCCTTAAAATATCTGAATTGAATCCAAATGAAGCACGTAGAAGAACCTGTTTATTGTATCTGCAGTGACATCTAGTGCAAGAAATCAAAACCACAGCTAAACAGGCTTCTAGAGCAAAGGCACTATTTTCATTTATTGAGTGATTACTGACCAAGATAAACAAGAATAATTAACATCAGCCCTCTTAAAACTTTCATATCTTTTTCTCTGCACACCACTCACAAGCCAGCTGAAGGCAATCCTATTAAACATAATATGTTAATAGGAGACTATTTAATGTGAATGTGCAGTTCTCTTTTCCATACAAATTCAGTTTTCTAAATTAACATAGATTACATGATTGTTTGAGGACAAACAATTGTTGAGAAAGCCAATATCCCCAGGAACAGAGGTGCTACTCTATTTAGTCTATGACCTTTTCTAAAAGAAAACAAATTCATCAGCAACATCTGACTTAAATTCCTTCTGCCAGCCCCATTGCTGTGCAATCCTGTGTTAATTCTACAGAGATTTCTAAACCTCTTCAAAAGTAAAGCAGGTGACATAGCTTTTAGAAAGGAAACGAAAACTGGAAGCATGAAAATAAGAATTTTCTAATACAAACAGATGATAAAAGAATTTATGAAATATCAAATAAGATTTGTTCAAGTCCAAGTACAGGTGTCATTCTCCCTTTAGAAATAGACAGATATGGTTCAAACACAGCCAACAACAATTATACCCAAAATGCAACACCAATATGTTTAACTAGAAACAAGTTTACAAAAATTATTCACTTTCTGAAATAAAAAAAAAACTTTAGAGACAATTGCTGCCAAACATACAAATGAGCACATATGCCAAAGCTGTGAAGGGTTTAAATTCAGTATCAGACATTGTTTTATACACAAAAGCATCACAGTCTTTTACCTCCATTTGTTTCATTTGACTTTGCACAGAACCAAATTTAGACCTGTTCTCCACAGGCATGTGAGCAGAGGTCTTTAAAACTCTTTATAAGAACAAGAGAAAAGCCTATTTATTTTTTAGGAGTTCTACAGGTTTTTTTTTTGGGGAGCCCAAGAGCTTGCACAACTCCTCTACCCTGCCACCATCAAAACTGGAAGCAGACATTAGGATTTTAGGTGGAAGCAGAAGGTGCAAATTGAGAGCACTTCTCACCTGGGGACTGAGCTCCTTAAAGCAAGGACATGAAAGAATGAAGAAAATCAAACACTCATCAAAGGGCAACATACTGGGGTGGAACACGAAACAAATGAGAAGAGGAAAAGCAGCCAAGGTTAAAAGGCAGCAAGAATAAGGCATAAAACAGCAAAATGGTGATGTATGCCCAACATTTGAGGCAGCAGAACTGAGACAAGAGTGTTTTTACACCATTCAGCAGCTGTGCTTTAGGGATCACCTGGAAATGAAAATAAATGTAGATAAGAGCAGCACTTACAGAGAACATAACAAACTGCTCTTGGCAGAGTTCACTATGGTAGGCAAGCCACCGTGGAAAGCAAATTGTTAAAATAAAATATATTTGCTTGTGTCACCCTAACCTACAGCTCGTAATGAGCAACACAACTGCTCTGAGTTTTGGTCTCCTAAGAGTCCTTGCTGCACATAGCCAAGATTCCCAAAGAAAGAAAATTCCACAGCACAGTTAACTTTGTCCACCAAAATAATTGTTTTGTATTAGTCTGTATTTATTTACCATGGCAAGGAAAGGGTATTTCATTTCCCCCCAAAAAAGAGGCAGGATACAAACAAACAGGAGATGTCAGTGCTTGAAGATAAGCAGCTTTCAGAGTTTTCTTCCTCATGTGGGAACAACAGTTGTTAAGGCATAAATATGCACTATTAAGTAGTAGTCAACCAAATAGCTTTAAAAAGAAAAAGAATAATCAAGCAACAGTGAATAATCAATAAACAGTGTTCAGTAACATATTTGCACAGCATGTGGTAAAGTGCTGCAGCAGAATTGGTGCATAAATTATTGAGGTGGTGTCATGAAACCCAACAGGACAAAGCCAGCTGAACTAGTGACTAGTTAAACCATTGATCACAAGAATTAGACACACACACCAAAAAAAAACCAAACCCTGTCCTTTAATAGACTCTAAAGAGAGATCTCTCACATCCTTTGACATTAGCTGACCACCAACACACAAAGCTAATGGCATGGTTAGAATCCAACAACAGGGTAAACAAACAAAAGAGAACTTTAAATCTACTTCAAACTAAAAATATTTTAAAGGGAGCATTTAAATACCTTTACACTAGCTACAAATGACATACATTAAAGAGGTAACAGCTCAAAGTCATACCAATTTCTACACAAACAGAAAAAAAGGAAAGAAATTTTAAAAAAAGTTTTGAAGACAATTCAGCAGAGAATTATATGAAGGAGTGCACATTTTAAAAAGATTAGTGCAAAAGCTGCTAAAGGTTAGAGAAAAAAATTGAAACATGCACAAAGGATGACAAAAAAAGGTGACACTAGAAAAAAAAAGACAGTTCAACACAGCCTAAGGATGGAAAAACTTCAGGTTAGCTACACACAAATGTTGAAGGGGACAAAAGTATCAACAGGAATAAGGGACAATACTGGGATGCACATGTCAGCTGCAACATGGTACAGTGCTGACTAGAATAACTGAATTTTAAGCTGCCAAATACTTTTTATCAAAAACTTGCCTTCACATGGTATTTTCTGTTCCTTGATACTTTCTAGCTGGATGGTGTTTTCCATTCTCTAAGAATTATTTTCAAGGTAGCATTTAGAATGCTGCTGGTCTAATTTTAAAGTAGGTTCAAAGTAACTGGCAAGGGTGACAAAATAAAAAGAAGATCTTCCCTGCAAAACATTGTTTCTTTGTCAGGCATCTTTGTCTGGTGAAAGCACTGTATTCATTGGAAGCCAGGTCACTTTTTTCAGCAATATCTGTTGATCCAGTGGAAGACACCAGCACGCCCTGTGATTCTTACTTGTATTTTACACGGCTTATGCAAAATCTGCTCAATTATTTTTGGGTTTAAACATTAACAGATTTCTCCATCAACCTGTGAGAATAATTCAAAATCATGTGAACTTGAATATTTAGAGCTTAGTACAAAAAGCATAACTACATTCAATAAAGCAGGCAATCCCATTCAGCTATAAACAAGTGCACTTGCATCTTGCAGGCACATGCCTAAAAAATTTGGAGCAAAAAGTATTAGAAACCAAAAAGCAAATAGTTTTTAATTCTCCAAGCCTGTTGCAGGGCAGGAATTGGAAGGCACCAACTACCCCAGGGGAGCAGGGGAAAGAAAGTTATAAATTGAATATAAACACGAAGTTCTCTAAGTACCTTAATGCTTACTTGAATTGCACTACAAACAAGTTATGTTCAGCAAATCATGAAAACTTAAGCTTTGTTTCCATAATTTCTAACAGAACAGTTAAAACATTTGGCCACAAAAATATTAGATAACATGTTAAAAAACAAATTGTGGGAATTATTCTCTGTGTGTGTGCAAGCACACGTGTGCTTGTATAAATGCATGGAATCATCATGCAGCCCAATAAAATATAACCTCAGACTGTCACCTCAATCATGCACTAAATATAAATATAAAACCTCACCAGGACAATGGAAAATCCAGATCTACTATGCACAACATCCACTGAGATACCCAAGTGTAAGATAACATTGATTATTCACAGGCATTGTTGATACCACACAAACACCAAAGAGATGAGGGATCCACTGGCCCAGGCTTTCTGCATTTCTAACTCCAAAAAACCATTCAGCAACTTAAAGATTTGATAGAGAGAAGCTGCTTTGCACTGTGGGGTCACTCTGGTGAATAATAGAAAGAGCTGAGCCAAAGAAGATGGCTTAGAAAAATAACTTAGAAAAATAAGGCTGGGTCAAATAATTATTTATTTTACTTACTTTCAGAATATCTTGCGTTTCATTCCACTTGTTAGTCCATTCTTTGGTCAGTTCTTGTACCTATGAAAGAAAATATTGAAGAAAATCACACCTCTTCCAAAGTTCTTGATGAATGCATTCTCAAAGAAGTACTAAGTATTTGTGTAATTCTTTGTGAAGTTTAATATTTAAGCATTTAGAAGAGCACAGATGCTCCTGCAGTAAGCTGTCATACCTACAATACTTCTCCCTCAAAACACAAAATTCTTATTTTCACTGTAAGATGAAATGGAAGTTTGGGATAATTACTTCAAATAATCATCTACCTGCATGTCAAGATTTCAACAAAGACACTAAGCACACTTTTCAATGCATCACTATAATTCCTAGTGCTGCTAACTGAAACATTGAAACAAAATAAATTTCAAAAGATTAAAGAAAAACGTGAAGTCTATCACAGCTCTGTTCACCATATTAGTAAAAATCTGTGTTGCTCAGAAACACTCCTTTACTAATTAAATTTTTTAAATGACAGATTTTTTAATTAAACTACTCCAAATTATTCTTATATAAGGAAAATCAACTCATTAAAGAAAGTCACCACATACTTGTCAGGCAATTTAAATATGGTGATAAAGTCTTTAAACCTATGCAAACAAATCACTTATTGCCCTCATTCAATTCTAAAAAAGCTATAACCACTGCAACATCTGCCAAGACTTTCCAGTAATTATGTCTATTGTAATTATCAGGAATACTAATCACATAACCTTTTAACAAGGCTGACAAAGGTAATAAAATATGCTTGATAGACACCCCACCCAGCAGGGCCAGCACTTGTGAGCAGGATAAGCAATGGTTACTGCCAGAACATGGATAACACATTCTAATTAGCCTGCAGGCAGCAATTTATATTATTGAGCTGCTCCTAGATAAAAGATTTTTGTAAGACTCAAGATATAACAAAACTGGATTTTCAAAGCAAGACATGAATTTTGTAACTCTACATTTAAACCAGCTAAGGAGCCTTTTTTTGTAAAGGCATCATATCTGCATTTGATTGGCATCTTTTTGTCAGAATTCAGAGCTAAATATTTGCTGCCACATAGTTGAATAATTCCAAATATTTCCCTCTTGCCTCTTTCAAAGTATGACTTGCACTCTTTTTTTTTCAAACCCATTTGCAAAAGCTTTCAAAGCAAGCTAATATATAGAAAATAATTAACACAGAATGATACAATAAAGAATGGAAGATTGCTAATCAGAGAAATGATAGTACCATTATATCTAGATCCTTCTGGATGCTGTGAGTTATCCAAACTGTCTGGAAATTTTTTCCAGTCTCTACAATCCTTGGCTGGATTATTGAAAAAACTTGGCAAGAAGCACACTGTGAGGTACACCTAGATCTAAAACTCTCCCCCTAAAAGATAGCTAATTAGTTACTTAGCAATTTGTACACACCAGATTTAAATATTAAATTTTTTAAAAATCTACTCCACTCCACAAGTTATAAATTATTTCAAAGCATAGAAGAAGTGACCACTCTCCCCACAAACCTTTTGCTAGTTTTTTAACACACTGAATATTTTGTTACTGTGATTACTTGCTACACATTGCTGTGATTTGGTGGCTTTTCCCTCTCCAGTCTCTCCACAAACACACTTTTTTAGTAAGGCAAGCTGAGCAGGGAGCAAGTATTTAATTTCCATAAACAGAACTGCTACATAAATATCAAAGATATATTTTGTTCTTAGTTACAATGTTATATTAGTAGGATAACAAAAATTACTAATTCACACACTTTTTTTTTTTTTAAACATCAAGGCAATGCTGCTGGTGGGACAAAATATAGTTGCACATTAAAAAAAAATCCTGAAATTTATGAACACTCCTGCATCCAGACCACCCACCTTTCCTCTTCTTTGATGCTTTATGAAATTATAACTCACCCTTGCTTCATTCTGCTGAAGCTTTTCTTCCATGCTTAAAGCTGTTGGAGAATCCAAGAGTGCAATCTGAAGTCGTAAAAAGTAAACATCAATTCAAAAAGAAAACAGTCAGAGTTTCTGGGGGAACCAAATGAATGCAACTGTTCAACTTTTCTGAGTCTTTAGCATAAACTCCTTTGGACTTGAATATACATCATTTTACCTTGCTGTCTCGTAAACAGAATAATCAAACTCCTGTCAGAGCAGATATTTCAAATACAAATTGCTTTGAGAGCACTGTTGTCACTTTGCTACACAGGCACGGCCACACACAGAGAAACCAGACACTTTATAACACCTAGTTCTTTAGACTCCTAAACAATCTATTATTAACAATTAGACTTCCAGACAATTTATTATGCATGTACAGTTATCCATTTTGCTTTAGTAGGTAGGTATACTGCTTATCTTTAATAAGTATATCTAATGGTAACTGGCCTTAAAAGAGGAAAATTACTAAACACCACAAACACACAGGCAGTGCTCATTGTGTGTGACCTTCTACTGAATCCAGCACCATATTTTGGTAGTCAGTATTTTCAGCTCAGAAGCATTTGCAATACAGTGTTCTGGTGATACAAAGGAAAACCACAAAAGAAATTATACAGAGGTTTATATTCTTTGCATACATAACACACCACCTTCTCTTTTACCACCACGAATTCAACAAACTTCAGCTTAAGTTCTCTTCTGCCTCCCACACAGCCATCTACCACATCCTACCACTGAACCCCATTGATTTTGCAATAACCACTATTTTACAGCTTGAAACTCGGTCAAAGCAGTCAAACTTCAAGGGGGTTTAAGTTACACCTATTTTGCTAACTTTAAATCAAACCATAATTTGGAAATAAAGTAATTTCCCCCTCCTAAGGAATATGAAAGTAACACAAGTAATTCAACCCCATAAAGAGTTTTTTAATTGTAACTAAGCAGAGCTCTCTGCTCCAATCACCTACAACACCCATTTCTGCTTCCAACAGTGGTTCCCATCCCCTTTTTCAGCAAATTTTTTATGGCATGAAATCCAGCTGAAGTCCTACCCTTCTACTAACAATGGTCCGTGCTGAACTGACATTTCACATTGCACAGACCATCTAAAACAGAATTACCCAGCTCTAGAAACAAATCCAAAGTAGTACTTCAGGTGCTTCCAAATTACATTTGCTCCAGTATGAAATCCAGCAGTCCCAAATGACATCATGTAGAAGAGCCAACTGGATAAATAACAACTTTATTGTTACTTTGGTGTCACCACCCTGGGAACACAGGGGAAACAAAACTTAACTGAGCCTGTGCAGTGACTGTTCACAGCAGATCATACTGACAGAGCAAGAAAGAGAATCATGCAGAAGTGATGCAGAGCTTCCATTTTGTTTTCTTACACTGCCACTGAAAACATTTTTCCATATTTAGCATGTTATTTGTCTTCTAATGTACTGTATGGCCAAACACAAACAAAACGCATTGTTGAAATCCATTCATACTCTACATTTTCGTATTTATGCATCCTAAATACTTTAAACCTTCTACTTCTTTTAAGATACTACACAAAGTAGCTCTCCAGCCCACCAGGACAGGACCAGCAGGGGTGCTCCTGCTCAGCCTCCTTATGCAGTGCTCCACACTGCAACCCACCTCAGATGATACTACAAGACACCTAAAAGCCTTGGGATGACAATTTTCCACCCCTTTATGTTAAAAGAGGTCATCTGCTGGCCAGATGGCAATCGATTCAATCAAGAAAGTAATAAACATTCACAGCCTCACGGAGCTTGCTTACCCAAATCAATATAATGAGAGATAATTACATCCTAGAAATAGATGTTATAACTCCAGGAAAATGACACAGCAAGTCCCAGTAAGGCTAACCTGATTCCCTTGAGCAAGCAGGGCTTTCAGTCGGGCTATTTCAGCTCTCAGCTCACGGATCAGTTTGACGTTGGGATCCTCGTTAATAGTCGGCTTGTTGATGATGTTTTTGGCTCTATTTGCATAGCGAAGTGTACTTAAAGTTTCTCCATAATTGACATCAGCAGGTGAAATAGCTAAGGACATGAAATCAGAAGCAGTTTATCCAGCAGTGAATGTTTCATTTACTGAAGTTAGTTTATTTTTTTAAAAGTCAGATAAATTCAAGGTGGGTGAAGAGACAGAAATGCATCATTTACCAGTAGGATACAATTTGTTCCAGCTCTTCACCCAACTCCACTCCCATGTCACTGTAACTTTGCAAAAGCAATCACTGTATGGGATAAGTGTATTAGGATAATCAGGTCAAACAACCAAATGTTGCAAAGAAATCTTGCTGTCAATCTATTTAACACTTAGATTTCCCTGGTAAACATTGATGTCCTCTATGAATACCTCACAGGCTTTCTTGCAATCTTTTACAAGAACAGTCTTACAGGGAAAACAGTGAATATTTTTTAAGTAACAATGGAATCATTGAAAAGACATTCAAGGTAAAACACAGTAGGGAAATTAAGCAGCATTAAAACAAAAAAATAACCAGACAGGAGAACCAAAAGAAGAGAAAAGCTTCTATAATTTACAAACCTAGCTATTCTCCTTGAGCTGCACACAGAACTGTCAGCTATCCAATGCATCAAGTGAAACCAATATTATTTTTCAAGCAACCTAACCAGGAAAAACACTGCAATTTAAGTGCAAGTGCTAATGCTATCCTTCCCTTAATTTTCCTAACAATATATATAATGTTCCAAATTAAAAAGATAATTAAGGCATCCAAATAGCTGAGTGGAAACAAAGAAGAGAAAATCATCCAGAAATCTTAACGATCAAACTGAACAAGAGATCCAGAGAACCAGACAATGAAAACACCTGAAAAACTACTTGACCAACTAAAATAATCTGTCCTTACCCATTTTCTCAAAAACAATACTTTTTTTTTTTTGATGGCAGAGACTCTCTGAGCACTTGGACACAGCCTATACTTCCCCTAGTTCACACTCTCACTTCCCTGCTTGATCTACTGTCTCCACTACTCAGTTATTCTCTTCCTGGAAGGATGTTACAAAATGTCACAGAAATATGACAAATCAAAATCAGACATATTTTTCTGCAGCCTTTCCTACAGTTTGAAGTGATCTTCCTGCATTTTTTTTTGTGCTTAAATTATAGAAAAGGCAGGATGAATGTATCTGGACAGTTTGTTGGGCTGTTAGGGAATTCCAGCACATTACCAGCAGAGCTACTGCTGGAGAAAAGACCAACCACCAGAGCTCTGCATAGCAGAAGCACCAATAAGAGATGAGGAAATAGCTGAAAAAGAAGCTTGGTACTGTAACCATTAGCACAGGCATTGAAAGCTCACTGTGTTTCTAAAAGTTCTCAATCCCTCTGTCAAAAAAAAAAATAGTTACTCAACCACAGAACTGCAGGAAAACAGCAAGAAGAAAGCTTCCAGCACAGCTTTACTCAAAGAGCCAGAAAACCAAAGCAGAGTCTGGTCCACAATCATCTATTGGCACTGCTGTGATTCTCCCGAGGAAAATAAGTGTATTCCAAAAACATTTCCAAAATCCTGCAACAAAGGAACTGCTGTCCAGAGAATTTGACTGCATCTGAAGAACCAGAATTTGATCTGATACATTTTACTCCCTCAATTCTGCTACCCCACATTCCAAAGGGGGACTGCACATTTCACTTGAGCAGGAAAGAGGGAGACAAATTTCAGGGCAGCTCTTCCCCTCACATCCAGTGGTACCTGGACAAGTTTGATAAGTGGGCCCACAGGGACCTGATGATGGTCAGTAAGGCCAAGGTGCTGCACCTGGATCAGGACAACCCCACAAGTTGCTGGGGTTGAAAAGAACTCAGAGGTTCTTTTTGGTGGGTGAACATGAGCCAGCAGTCTGTGCTCAAGGCCCAGAAAGCCTGCTGCATCCTGGGCTGGCAAATGGTTTTTAGCTGAAAGCAGAGAGATTTAGGTTAGGTATTAGGACAAAATTCTTTACCCAGAAGGTGGGGAGATGCTGAAGCAGTGAAGTACTAAGGCCTGAACAACAGGCCCCGTGCCCAGGTTGACATCTAGATGAGCCTTGTATCTTTATTAGGGTGATGTGTCTTTCTTAATCACTACAGGCATTCTTTAGCAGTAATGATCAGGTGCACTTCTTAGCTTATCTTTTTGTAGCACTTTGCTTATTATTATGTGTTTTTCTTAGCATGCCCTTTGGTGACTGTTCACAGTTTTACGTTATAGTAAATTGTTCCTTAATTTGGTGTCTGTGTCTCTGACCAAACAAGGCTGGGGTGGATGGAGCCCTGAGCAACCTGGTCTAGAGAAAGGTGACCCTGTCCATGGCAGGAGGGATGGAACTAAATGATCTTTAAGGTCCCTTCCAACCCAAACCATTCTGTGATTTCCAGCATCCAAAATTCTCACCTCCCCTTACACATCACCCTGGCTTCACTTTGGTTTTTTGGGGAATGGAATTCCCACAGCAATTTGCTGAAAAACCTGCAACACATATGGCACGGGCAGGGTTTTAGACTGAATGATCCTTGCAGACCTGCCTATGGGTAAAAAGGAAACCAAGAGAGTTTCCAAGACAACTGATCGTAATTAAATTTAGACAAGAAGTTTTAGAAGGTTGGATCAAAGACCCCCTTTCCCATAGGATGTCCAAAGAGACCAGGCTGCTGCTAATGCAACAAAAAGCAACAGTTTGGAACAGCAGCTGATACAAACACCAGCATGGACCAGAGGCACTTCAAAGCTTTAATGACACTGTGCAGAGCATAAGTAAAAGACAGAGTTACTAGAAAGCCCAGAAAGAAAGAAATCACTAATATGTGTAAATCATGTCCTGCCTTAAAAAATATCTGCAATCCAAATATTTACATCCACTCCTATAAAGCATGAACTATTCAGAATTCAAGAAGAGGAAATTAAAAACACTTACTGGCAATCATTATGGTTTTGGAGTTTCCTCCTAGGCTATCTTTTAACAGCCAAGTCAACACTGAGTCCCTGTAAGGCACAAATACTTGTTTCTTCTTTGAAAGAGGATTTGTTGCATCCTGAGATAAATCAGCTGTGGTGAGGAGGTAGAAAAAAAAATTAAAATTACGTCTTTTCATTCGTTTTCAAAAATGTGTTCAGCCATAATTTGTGTAAGTAAACAAAGGTATTTAATGACTAAAAACACCTTGAGACAGACAAGCACAAAACCCAGAGACTTACCTAAGGCAGAAATTACGTTTCCCAGAGTAACTAGAGATTTGTTAATATTCCCTCCTTCCTTTAATCTAACCCCTGTGGCACCAGTGGCATCTGCTCTCTCACTTCCAGCAAGATCTACCAAATGAATCTTGCTAACAGTTTCACAAGGCATTTCAGAATCAAATTTAGCCTACAGAAAAGAAAAAAATAAAGAAAAGGATGTTAAGCTAAGAAATACTGCACTTTTACTGAATCAAATTTAGCAGCCTTTTTCATTACATGACTGTATTTAACTTGTTTGCAACAGCAGATCTTGAGAAGACAAGTGTATTAGAGGTGCCACTGAAAGACATTTGATAATGAATGGTTGCATAACTGCCATATTATTTCTTTGAATTGTAATATTTGCAATTTTTCAGCCATTTACAGACAAGCTGTGACACTGTGAGTTGTAATTTACGTGATGCAGTGACCACATGCTGCATTCATTTTATTAAGCTAGCAACATTTGTAAGATATTTATACACTGCTCACAACAAGTTATAGCATGCACAGATAAATTTACACCCAATTTCTCCCCCATCTCCAAGTTCCCTTCACCTAGCAGGCTTTCTAAAAAGCCTCCTAAAACAACAACAATGAGCAGGAGTCATTAGAAAAGGAGTTTAACCCCTGTAAGCAAACAGATCACTGTGCTCTAAAGAAACATGTCTAATCTAAGGAGTTTTGTTCTGTTACCTGAGTGAAGTTGATTGTGAAAATAGCATGTGACCTGCTACTAACATCATTCATTCCAGTTGCAGCTGTCGTCCTGTTTATGTTTCCTGCATCCATAAGCTCCTCAACATCAGCATAGTTTTGGACTAAATGTTTAGACAAGTCTGAAGAAAAGCAGAGGATTACAGTATGCTCGTGTACGTCCTTAATTTTCTTTACAAAAAGATTCAAATTATCCTCACTGCTGCAAACTGCTGCTGCAATTTGCATTTATTGTCATCCTTGTTTATCACCTCAGGAAAGGAATGAGGCCTCATGTGAACACTGAGCAGCTTACACATTTACAAAAAACATATGCAATCTTACTAAATTATTTAGTGGAATAACATGAGCATAATCCCACAAGAGACATGAACCTTCCCTTGCAGAGAACAGATTAAGACAATTAGTTCCTAATGGGTTTTCACTCCATCTAAATATCTAAGATTTATAAATTATAGTCAACAAACTATTAAAACCAATTGCATCACTTAACGTTACTTAAAAATCTGCGTCAAATTTACAGATAAAAAACCCTGCAATAATTTTAGGATTGGGAAAGCAAGCAGAGATGCAAAATTAGAAGCTATTCCTTCTACAAGTAAGGCACTGCATCCATCATAATTTATATTTTAGGAGGCAAAACGCCCTATGCAATTAGACACTGCATTTTAGAATAGATACAGGTGATAAAACATGCAGTGTCAAACAATGGAAGTGTTTTTACCCTCTACATAAGGCCCATCTTTTGGATGTTCCCGTATTCGCAAATTATTCGTTTTGGACGACTTCCGTCGGAGGAGATCTCTCACACGCTCATTATAAATTTCCAAATAACTGAAAGAGAAAGAGCAGAAAGCCACTGACTGATTCAGGAGCCTTCCATAAAAGGAAAGTTTGAAAGCAAGACACTTGGGGAAGGAAAATAGATCCAAAATTGGCTCAAGATAATAAGATGACAAGATGTTGTATCATAAAGGGGAAAGCCAAAAGAAGCAAGTAGAAAGTGGAAAGATGCAGACATTAGCAAGATCATGATCCCAATGTTAGTCTGAAATAAAGGATTAAAAAAAAGGAAGATGCTGTCCAGGAGCAAAGGCATTTGCACTATCATATAAATGACACAACATGCACAGCTCTCAGCTCAAAGGTACAAGTACTGCGCATTTTAACTGCAAGTGCCAACAAAAATCAATTACAGGACTGAGGCCAAGCATAAAAAATTATTTTTGAAAAATATGCACTTTTCCCAGAGATAAAGTGAAACAGAGAGGTTGTAACTGAAACAAGCTTGATAACCTGCAAATGTGCCAAGACTCACCTGACTTCTGTCCGAAAGGATGCCTCATTCCGCTTTGTTTTTTCACTTATTTTGCTGAATAATCCTTCACAAATTCGAGGTATCAAACCTGCATCACCCTGCAATAATAACAGTTCTCAGTCCAAAGGCTATATATGCAGGTACAATATATTTTGAAAAATAAAACTCTAGAGGACTAGTAGAGAGTTTAAGACTCCAGAAAGGGAAAAAATCAGAATTTAGCAGCAAATACTCTCTTGTTCTTTATTTAGCTGCAGTCACCTTGCCACTTTAACCCTTTTGTGAGTGGAATGCACAACCAGTTTCATTTCTTTGCTACTGGAATACATTTTGTCCCTCTCACTCAGTTTGAATCATCCCAACTGCTTAAGACAGAGGCTGTCTACTCAGAGTAAGTCATGAACTGCCTTATCCCACCAGTATCTTAACTGCTTCTGTCTCACTTTGCTGTGGTCTTGGCACCAACTGCAGAGAACAGGACAAGAGCCACATACAAGTAGCCATGGGACATTCTCATTCAAACCCCCAATTCCCAGGTCACAGTCCTTCCTGTGTTTCAAAGTGCAGCAGGTCCCCTGAATAAATTAGTACACGAGGACAAAATTAAACCTTCATTCACCATATCCCACAAGCCAGCCAGATTAAATTCAATATTGAACTGCTGAATGTTTGTCTCTGCAGATAAAGAGTTTTTATGCCTGAAATGCTTGGTTGGTTTAATAAAGCAAACTGAATGAAACCTATCCCACTGAGATATACAGAAACTCAGCATGCAGCTTTCCTTGCTGGTCCAGGAAGAGGCCTCTCCAGCCAAGCTGGGGTGAGGGTTTTCCCCAGCAGCACAGCAGCAGGAGAGGGTCACACAGGTCTGTCTCATCTGACACAGGGGTTCTGGCTCCCAGCTGCCCCATCCCCAGCAAGTCTGACCAGGCAGGTGAGCAGCTGAGTGCATCTCCCCACTGCCTCAGGGAGACAGCAGCTAACACCTCCCCAGAGCCACAGCTCCCTGGAATAACAGGACAGGACATACACACACAGAGGAGCTCTGGGGCAAGAGCTCCAGGCTCAGGAGCAGCTTACTAAACAGTCTGTCAGCTGCAATTTCCCTCCAGCCTAAAAACGTGGAAGAGATTCAATGTGATGGACAAACTACTCACCACTGTGACATGTAAAATGTACATCTTAAAGAATGTACACTCATTATTGGAAACTGTATTTAAACACTTTCTCTCTTTCACCCCCTAGAACTGAAGGGCAGCATCAACTACAGCTTGGAGTATTTTATTTTTTTCTGGCCTACAGTTTCCAGAGATGGAAATCAGAAGAACCAAAATAGGTAGTTCACTCCAAAGCTGAATTTTCCCATTAAAAGCCTGTTCTTCTTCGCTGCTATCTAACCAGAAAATTGATTGCAATTTAAATGTACTGAGTTTTGTCCATCTACCTTGACCATTATTCTCTTCCTTTCTGTAGCAGCCTTCCAGGTCTTGGAAGACTTTTAATCCCCCCTAGTCTTGCCTTCTCTGCATACCCCAAGTCTGACTTTCCTGATATTTTATAGATCTCTGCTCAGCATTCTAACTGGCCCATATATTTCTTGAAATGATTGCAGAAGAAGCCTTCCAGAGCCAAGCACAGCAAATATTGAAAGCAGAATGAGAATAGAACCCAGGCTTTTTAAAGAGAAGTAGAGAAAGAAGAATATTTATTTCCAATTCAAGTTTTCTTATAGCACTGTAGTCTCTCTGACAGGGCCATCAATTTTGAAGCATTTAACTTGCCAGCTAAGTATACTTTATATGCACTCTCTACAAAGCCAGATTAGAGTATTTATGTATCATGCCAAGAAGATTAGACCTTTATTATTGAACAGTGTCAAACAAACTTCAGCATCTATTCATTTGCAGACTGTTTTGATGATTGCAGTCATTATATATAGAAAGGCAGTCTCATAAAAATGTCACTTCTATGAATTTCTGAAATAGAAATCCACACCTAGGTCGTGAGATCTTTTCTGGTTACAAAAGTCTATTCTGCCTATGATATTAAGGTAAATATAAAGCTACTTATTTTGTGACAACTGAAATAAAAAGATTTACAGCTAATTTACTCTCTTAAAGTAGAAGAGGTGCAAAGAGCCCAATCCTACTGCATTTCAGAAGAGTGATCTATTCAAAGAAGGATAAGTGTTAGTATTCCCCTTTTTATTTCTGCTGGGAGAAGACACAATACATTTCTTTTCCCAAGGATTAAAGAATGAAACCTGCAGAGGCTGCCTGGCAAACAGGCTTCATCAGTCATCCTTTCTAAACTGCCCCACTCCCAAAAGTTTAGCAGGTTCTCTCTGTCCTTGGACAGTCAGAGGCAACTGCAAGAAACCACTCCCATCCTTTACTCACAAACTGCCAAATACCTCCTGTCACACCTTCCTCTTCCTGCAGTGCCCAACAGGACATAATCCTTAAAATTAAATTTCCTGCATAATCTCATAAGGGTTTGATGAACTACTGTCATACTCAATTTCTGCTTCTCACCTGACAGCCTTCTCTAAGGACCTATTTCAGTCTTCTGACTCTTCAAAAAGGTTTAAAAAGCACATATCTCCAGAAAAAGCTGATCATTAATTTTCTCAAAATTTGTATCTCCTTTTTTTTTTGTCTCAAGTTGGGCACAGAAAATCAGCAGTAACATCTGAAACTTTTGGCTTTGTTACTGAATAAAAATTACTGGGTTTTGTCCAAAAAACTGAGCATCACTTAAATAAACTTTTTCCAACTATAAATATCATTTTTTAGAAGAAACAGCTTCCAAAACCTCTGATTACTACTAGAAGGCATGATACATGGAAGGATTGGTAGCATACAGACAGAAGCAGTATTAAAAACTCCATAAAAAACATGCTCCTGCAGCAGCATAATCTTAATCCATTGCAGCAAAAATATGCTCAGAACAAAAACCTGCTCACTCAGTGGGGCACAAGAAGTGGTCATTGTCTACCTGGAATTCCCCAAGGCTTTCCCCAGTTTCCCCCAGGCTGCTGCTAAAGAAACTGGAGTGCTGTGGTCCAGACAAGGGCTGTGTGTGGTGGCTGGGGACTGGCCTGCAGGCTGCACTCAGAGGGTGGTGGCAAACAGCTCCTTGTGAAACTGGAAACCTGGCACGAGTGGGAAGGCTCCAGGAATCAATACTGGGCCCAGTGCTGTTTAATTGTTCCTAAGTGACCTGAACAAAGAGACCAAGTGCACCACAACAAAGTCTGATGAAGACACCAAACCGAGGGGGGAAGCTAACCCCTCAGAAGGGACAGCCACGCTGGAGGAAGAGCTGGACAACCTGGAACAGGGGGCTGACAACAACATTGGGAGGTTCAACAAATAAAAGATCTTGCACAGGAGAGAACATAATCCAGGGGTGCAGCAAAGGCTGGGATCTATCTGGCTGGAGAGCAGCTCTGTGGAAAGGCACTTGGGGGGTTTTGTGGACAGCAAACAGTGTGACAAAGAAACCAACAGGATGCTGGACTGCATCATGACAACCAGGGCAGAGATAAAAAAGTCACTATTCCACTCTGCTCAGCACTTGTCAGGCCACGCCTGGAACACTGCACTCAGGTTTGGTCTCTGCCATACAAGAAGATGTGGACAGACTGGAAAGGTGCAGAGAAGGATCTGGGATGGTGCCATGTGGAGAAAGGCAGAGAGCTGGATTTGTTCAGCCTTGAGAATAAAGGGCTTAGAGGAGACTTTATAACCACGTTCCAGTATTCAACAAGTGCCTCCAGAGACGATGGAGGCTCCTATTTACAAGGAGTCATGTGCCAAAGAGCAGTGGTGACACAAATTACTTGGATACAAGGGCACCATTTCTCATAAGAACAACCAGCAACTGGAATAATGTCCTCAGGGCAGTGATGGATTCCCCAACTATCAACACCTCTGAGATTCATCTGAACAGAGTGCTGGGCCATCTTGTCCTGCCCATGCTTTTGCCAAGGAAAATTGGACCAGATGACCTTTGGGGGCCCTTCCAGTTGGGTGTTCTCTGGCTCTGTGGAGACACAACATACCTCATTTCCCATCATGGTGTAGGATTTCCCAGAGCCTGTCTGGCCATATGCAAAAACACAGGCATTGTACCCTTCAAAAGCAGATTTAAGCACTTCTGTACCAAGATTTTTGAAAACCTAAAAATAAAAAAGTAAAAAAACCCACATGTTTAAGTCAACAGGAGCTTGGGGCAGAAGATTGTCATCAGCCCAGCATGGTAAATATTGAAGAATACCACAAGACAATGGCATAACACAGAGGTATTTACTACAGGAGAGAAAATTAATATTTCAAACAAAGTACCAAGTCTGACTACCATATTTAGTTTACAGCACTGCAGTGGTTTGGTTTTTTTATTTCTTTCTCTGTCACAGAATACTTGATATGTCAAATTGCTAATTTCTTTTCTAAAGCCCCAATTTCTTTCTATCTCAGCCACTCCATTCACCATTCATTATTGTTATTATCTTTTTGTATCTTATATTATTGTTATATTATTTGTTTCTTATGTATCTTATATTATTTGTATCTTGTGTTATCTTTTTGTATTTTATATGTTATTATCTTTTTGTATCATACATGTCATCTTTTTGTATCTCATATTACTGTTATATTAGTTGTATCTTATGTATCTTATATTATTTGTATCTTATGTTATTATCTTTTGTATCTTATATGTGTTATTTCCTTTTTGTATCTTCACCAACTCTCCACATTCTGCAAATCTCCAGTCCCCTCTCAAAAGGAAACATTTCAGTGATTCTGTCACTTTCTTCCTTTGTCTTTTTGGAGGGTTTTGTTTGATTGGTTTGGGGTTTTTGTTTTAATAAGTGTAAGAACGTGATCCATAATCTTCTCTCTTATTTTCCCCCTAAGTGGCTTTCACGTAGCAATGCTTTTCAGGCTGGCAAATATAGAAACTTGTTTTTGAATGTGGTAAGTGACCCTCTTCCACCATTTAACCCCTTCTCTTTTACCCTTAACATGGAACAACTGATAATGATCCCTTCTCCACATCTCACAATATGGGAAAATATTCTCACCTAATAAATTCAGCTCTCCCCAGATGCCTTCACCACCTTCCTCTACAGCATTGGCTCCAACATCCCTGGCAGATTTGCCTGACCTTTCACCATCATTTCACCCCTCATTTCCACCCATACCCCTCACTGGGCAAGGGATAATGCTTGGTGCAGCATTTATCCCCAATAAAACATTAATCTGTGTCTCACCATCTAGACATGATTTTCAAAGATCTTCACATGTTTCACATAGCTTGGCTACTTTTTTGTCTGCACTTCATGTGGTTTAAATCCTCCAAGGCACACAAGCCTTTTTTTAACAGTGAATGGCACAAGCACAGCACAATCTCAAAGCTTCCCCCTGGAAGGAGTGCTGGGTAATTTCTTTAACCACTAATCTTCAAACGTGACTTTGGAAAACTTCACTTGACCTTCCCTCAGCAAAGGAGTCACAGTGCTGGAACCAGTTGTATTTCTCAAAGAAGAAGAACATAAAGATGCACCTAAGCTACTTTATTCTTTCCCCTGTTTTACCCTGTACCCAAGTTTTTACCTCACCAAGTCTTTACGCATTAGTCTTGTGATGGAATTTTGGAAATATTTGTGTGTGTCTGGCATGTGATTTGAGGCAGTGCATAGGACAGGTACAGTCAGCCTTGCCTGAACACAAAGGCTCAACACACAGGTTAGAAGAGAAGGCTGTTTGGATGGGACACCAGTTTGCCACAAAAGGGCAGTGATATTTTTAAATATCAAAATTCTGTTTTTTTTCTCAGTCAGGAATACAGACTAAGAAGCTTGATGGCAAATTGCCATCCCCACTCTAACTCTGCAATGCTAAAGTGTATTTTGCATTTATAAAGCATATTAATAAGGTATGTAGTATTAGACAGATTTCCACTTCTTATTTTTCTGCCTTTCAAATGGAAAAATTCAACAATCATGAACAAAGGGCACTAGGCAACCACATCACCAACAATCAAGACCAATTTTATTCCCTGGCAAGATGAATGTGAAAAAGAGGCCCTTCTATGCCATTGGTGCAGCAAACTGTAATATCTGCAGGAACTTGATAAGAGCTTAACTACTAAGTCTTCCAATTAATTATTTGTGAAATTCTCAACACAAGCAAAACAGTAGCTTGTGCAGTGTACGTTTAGGAATTGCACTCCTATAGTTTAAAAACTCCTTTTGTTTTGGAAGTGCTGCACACAGTGAAATTAAAACAACACCTGAGGAACAATATTTTTGTAGCTGAGGAAGAGAAGTTCATGGCATGTCAGTACAGATAAAGGCTGTGGAACACGCTGAAAAAGCAAAATATTGATCACAGACATTGAAGCCATGTTCAGGATTTATCCTACCATTACCACTCATAAAACTCACAGCTTTAAATAATTATTGCTCAAGGCTGCTGCAGCCATCACTATATGGGCATTTAAATTTATTTTTGTTTCTGCAGACTCCTGACATGGGCAGGTTATAGTAATCATGCCTCTACATGACCCACTCTGAAACAGGTAAATGGCACCAGAAGGAAAAACTAAGAAAAGGGAAATTTATCACTTATATGGGGAAACTGGACATCAATATGGACTACAACTTGGAATTTATTTGTATGCATTCAAGTTTACTTTGAAAATGGTCGTTTGGACAAGAATTAACCTCATTGTCTCACAGCAAATTTGGATTCTGGAAATAACCTGAACTGTAACAGCAAGAGCCTACTAACACCATGAATCTCTCCCTGGAGTTCCTCTAACCTGGTCTTTTTTTTACACAGCTTTCCAGAAGTATCTAAAGGCAGCTATCTAAGAGATCCAAGAATTAAATATCCATAAATTTAAGTCACAACTGGTGCATAAGAAGAAGCTTCATTTAGAATCAGAGCAGAAAAATACCTGATCAAAGCTGCTTTAGTTAAAATAAATAAATAACTGACTCTGCATGCTCAAAGCATTTGCTAGAATTGTAGCAAAGACACATGGCCTGAAACACCTGCCTAAAACTGTTCACTAGAATCTTGGATTGAAATCATTGCTCTCAAATGCATTACTACTTCAATTTGCCACAGTGCTGAAGCAATCTGAGTATTTTTACATGGATGGCCAAATAAAATGTCTGTTTCAAAAAAACATAGCAAAAANTGTCTGTTTCCTGGTATTTCAAAAAAACTTAGCAAAAAAAGATGTCTTACTTAAAAGAACATCATCAAGAAATAACAATCCAGGAAGTTTAAGAATATACACAATCAAACCCTAAAATCTCACTGAAATAAAAGAAGTGTTCAGAAAATAAGAGGACATATCACTTACCCTGATGGTTAAATGAAAAATTCCAATTCTAAACTCCCCATCAATTATAGTCATGATCTATATAATGGCAAAACTTGTCTTTCTCATAAATATTTAAAAATGGCTTCAACTTACTGTTCCTTATGACCAGTTTTAATGTGAGGGTTTTTAGGATTACCCATTAGAGCATCCCTGATTTCCAGGGTTCCTGAATAGATGGGATACATCCTAAGAAGGCATTTAACCAGCTGCCTGACAGGATACCCAGTAAACCACTGCATTATTTCAAGGGGAAAAAACTACTCCCACTTGGAGCTGACAGCACCAAAACCAAAAGAGAAGTCAGCAATCACAACTCACTTGAGATTCACTTAATAAATTTATGAAGGAATGGGAAAGAACCAAGAAGTTCAACATCCACATGAAATGCAAGGTCACAGAGGGCCTGTCTGTCCATCTGAATAACACCTACAGCTCCCAGTTTCATCTTCTGTTCTGACTAAAAGAAAAACTGTTCTGTCCTTTCCTAAGGTGAATACTCAAGGGAGGAGGAAAAAAGAATCTTCTTCAATGTGTACCAAGGCTTTTGGACCAAGAAGAAAATCAAAAAACCAAAAAAAGCCATACCACACTTCAAAGAGATAAGAATGTTTCTAAGTCAATTAAAGTTATATGCTGGTTTCTCAAAAGTGATATTTTTTTTCTAAAAAGCTTTTCAAAACCAATTTCAGTGCACAGAGATGCTTTCTAATTTGACCTTATACAATACTAATCAGACAAAAGAAATTGAAAGAAAGTATTCAGCCTGCTGTATTAGAAAACACACCATTTACACTGTTAGATAAGTTAAGAAAAAAAAAAGAACAAAGCAAAATTCAAACTCTCAGATACCTAGAAAATTTCTAAATTAGAGAAGAAGTACTTTCAATGGAAAGGAGTTTCATGATGAGAATGCTTTCAAGCCAAAGAAAAGGGAAAGGAAAAGGGTCAATTATTAACATTCAGAAATCCTACCATTTCTTGACAAACAAAGCTGGGGCTTTTACTGTCTGCTGAGAAATAGGAAAAATCATAGGTAAATGTTTTTGTTCTTTCTCGTCCTGTGTCTCCAGTAGCACCCTCAGGTATCTATTAAAAAAAAAGAAAATAGGCATCCTGATGAAGTGATTAAAAACATTTGCCTATAAATAATCAGAATGTAAATCTAACATAACGCTGTACACATTTAGAAATGCACCATGACAGGTCAGAGTGTGAATCCAACAACACTGACAAAATTAGGAGGAGGCATGCAAGAAAACCAGCCACATCATGAAGCAGCACAGCAGGAATTATTTGGATTTTAGCTTAGTGCTTCTAACCCCACAGCACATTTTTGTCACAATACCTAGGTTCAGTTAAATGGGTCCATGTATGATGTTATTATAATCCTGCACATGTAATTTACAGGAGCCAGAGAGATGTTTGCACTGTGAACAGCATTTTAGCACAGAGATAATTACAAAGGTGTGGCACAGCTGTTTAAAGCAGTCATCATGTCCAAGACATGAGAGCTGGCACTGTCCTTCAGCAAAAGTCACCATGGCCCAAAACATCCTGATTTGGAAACTATGTACTCAAACTCCTTCTCACATCTTAGTCATGAGAAGCTATCTTGCAAAACCCAAATTGCAGCACGTGGCTTCTCTTGCTGAGAGAAATGTTAAAATATAGCAGCAAGAGGTTATGGCAGGTCATGGGCATTTTGGGTTTGGCTCATTTTCATGGGAATTTCAGAAGACTTCTACAGAAGAAGCAAAGATTTACCAGCTGTCAGAAACATACCTCTGTTCTATTGTTGGCTAAGTGCTGACCTGAGGGATAAACCTTTGAAGAAATGAGGAGATGGAGCCTATAGACTGAAAATCACAGTGTAATCTGCTTTCCCCATTTTAGCATTACTTTAACACTGGGTTTTAACAACCAGGGGGCTGCTGACCACAGTGCAGCAAGCATCACTGTTTTGGTCAGTCATATTTTGGCAGCTGTTGAGTTTCAACTGCATTTTATAAATTATAAATTGTGTTTACTCACCTTTAAGTTTGTGATTGTAGTTTTATTTTTTTCCATTGAAATAATAAACTTTGCATTAAGATCTTTCTCCCTGGAAAAAAAAGGAAAAAAAAAACCCAAAAAACAGACTTGAGTATGTGAAATAAAACATACCACAGTTATCCAGAGTCATATTTCCACCCATCAGCCTGACACAGTTAATTCTCAGATTAATTCATTTCTGTTTTATTTTATTTTTTAAACCTTGTGCCCAATGTTTATTTACTTCTATGGCAGATATTTGAAGAATCCCTTCATCTAGAAACAGAGCAGAAGCTTGAGGAAACCTGCTTCCTCAGGAGTTCAGGATTTTAGTATTTCTATGTTCTCCAGCTACTCTGTTTATATTTAGTTTCCCAGCAGAAATATTAAAGAAGAGCAAAACCCATTTTGAAATCTACATTAATGAATAAAGATTAGGCAAATGAAAATGCTTAATTAAATATCAACACATTAGGTTATTTTCTAAGCTAATAGAAGAGAAAATTGTAATAATTACAGCATTAATTATACAACTGAATTTAGACCTACCATGGAAAACTTTGAGGCATGCTTTATGATTACCAGACTTAAGATACTGAAACCGCAAAATACAGCTACAGATAATTGATAAGAGGGAAATGGAGAAAAGTGTCCAATGGTATTTTTTTGCAGGAAATAGATCTTGGCATTGCAGTAATGCAGCCTGTGGATGGCTCCCAGTCATCCTCCTTCTTCCCCAGCCTCTACCTGCCTGTAGCTATTTCCTCAGCAAAGGTATAAAAATTAATTTGGCCCAATTAAATGGTCAATCCTTCTGTAAAAATTTCAAATATAAACCGTAACTTGCTTCCTCTAGGAAGTCTTTAAGGACTCTAGGCAGGAAGAACCTTGGGCCAGAATTACTGCTTTTTTTATTTTTATTTCTTCATGCTTAAGGTGTTTAAAGGGAAATAATGAAGTATGTCAGTGCTTGCTTTGGCCCACCTTGCCAGCTCTCCACATTACTCTGCTTCTCAATAGCTTCTCAAAAGCTTCTCAATAATGGAATACTGGCACAAAATGTTTAAAGTCTAACACCCATATATGAACTACACAATATATGAACTGACACCAGCAGGGTGTCAGGTTGTATTCTGAGTCTGTCAGTGATTTTCTTTTTCCTTATTGCATGTATTTTGTTTCCTTTCTATTTTACTTTCCCATTTCCTAATAAATTTTATTTCTGGCTTGGAGTGTCTCACCGGTTTTGCTTCTCAAACCAGAGCAATGGATTACTTGGGCCAAGTTTTAACAATTTCCTCACAAGGGGAACATGGGTTGTGAAAAACTGACATAAACTAAAGATGATTTAGAAGCTGTATCAAAACATGGCAGCTGATGGAAGAATCCCAACAGAGATATCTCTGTGTCAAGCTTCTTTCTCTCCCTCCCTTACATTCCCTGCTTATTTGAGGGCCAAGAGCAGTTTTTGCACCTCCATGAGGATCTGGCTGAAACCATACTACAGACAGTCAAATATTAGCAGTACCTCCAGATTTCAAAGCAACTTCCAATGATTCCTGTTCATTAAGTCTCTTACCCATCCCAAAACTTTGTGAAGAACCTCCCACGGAAAGGAGAAGAGCATGAAAAGGTGAAAAAGTACTGTAAGCTCAAAGATAAACCAACAAAGGAATCTTTAGAAAAAGCTTATTGACCTGCAAAATCTCTTTTGTGTTTTTCCAAGTTTGTTTTTAAGTGCCTTCCTTTAAGGTCCTTGAATGGAAAGTTATTAACAGAGTGAATTTTTATTAATCCATTCTGTACTATTCAGGCATTAGATCATTAATTATAGCTCAACCCACTAAAAATTCATGATATTATGATTTCCTTTATGGGAATGATTGTGATGACCTGACAAACACACCTCAGAAGAGAACAGAAAGAATGAGACTCATTTAATCTATGGGGTGGTAGGGAAAAATCCCAAAGGACAGGAGAGAAAGTGCCAGTTTTCCCAAAGAGCATTTAAAAAGATCACTTCAGCAAACCTCCAAGGCTGCACAGCCAAGGACACAGGCACTGCCTGAACTCCCTGCAGAGCACCTGTTGAAATAGGTGGTCTGTCAAATACACTCTTGGAAATATATTTGACTGTGGAAATTAAATGGAAAAATGCTGGAAAAAAGGATTATACTGAAGAGCAAATGTGTGATCAACTACTTAAAAACTCTGAAAGTTCATAAAGCAACTCATGCTCAAAGGCTTTTCAGCAAAGTTCCTTCTACTCCTTATTTTTGCATTTTAGGCACAATTGTCAGTTATTTCCTACTTTATCAATCTTCTCGTTCACTACCAAGGTGTATTTCTGGATCACAAAGTGAAACCATGGGAGTTGCTTAATAACTGGGAGAATTCAAGGTAAATTTAACTGAAAAACAAGCACAAAGTGTGGCACAGAAAGAATCTTTCATCTTCTGGTACCTTCATAGTACAGTAAGTGTGCATTTGCCCTGATGTCCCATCAAATTACACAGACCAAGAGCACTTGCCTTCATCAGAGGGAACTCAAGAGAGAACATGAATTTAACTGCATGCTTTTAAAAACCAAGCAAAACTCCTCCTATGCAAGAAATTCTTCATTACTTTCTGTAACTACAGAAAAAGCAAAGTTGTTGCAATCTGAAGTATCACACAACATCTCTTTCCTCTCAGAGGTTTTTGTTTGGTTCGAGTGGGGGTTTTTTTTAACATCTTCAATACTTATCAAATCACTCACTAGAAAACACACTTTTTAAAAATGCAATTCAATATCTAGGCGCAGTTAAAACCTGGAAGTCTGTAAATGAAATATCTTCATCACTTTTTGGGTTAGTTTTTTCCATAAACATCAATAACAAGTGGTTTCAATGTAATGCTGGCTGAGACTCAAAACAAATCGAGCAATCTGATCTAGTCACAGCATTCTGGAAATCCACAACTGATAACGGTGGCAGCTTCCCCTTTGTTCAGGGGAGCTCTGGAGGCTCCTTGACAGCTGCCCATTTTCTTTGACAGCACATCTTCATTATCTTCAAGACCTCTGCCTTGCTGTCAGAGCCAGCTGACATCAGCCAACAGATCCAAAAGCCCCAGATGAGCCTGGATGAGCTGTGCCATCTCTTGAGCTTCACCTCGCTTTCAGACAGACAAGAAAACATGAGAAAAAAACTCCTGGGGATTGAAATTAAAAGAAACAGCCCCGTAATGATCAGATTGCATATCTCAGTGAGAAACTCTGCACCTATTGGTACCTCAAAAGAGAATTTTGTCATAAAGCATGAGATTTTCTGTGATCAACAGAATTTTCATCATTTGCTCATGCAGATTTATAATGATATCCCCATTCCCTTCTACTAGTTTTAAAAATGGCAAATTTTAAAAAGAATTAGAAGAGAGAGTTCCACTGGTCCCAGGACTTTCTCCACTGTGCAGGCAAACCCAGAACAATAAATTCAGTGACAGAGAATGCAGACACAAGGGAAATCTTGTATATAACACAGAAATAATCTACAAGTGTATACTACTACACACATATTGATTCTTGTACGAAGGACAGCCTAGATTAAAGACTTTCAGCTGTAAGAGTAAATTTTACCAACAACTCTGAAAGCCAGCAGTTTAATATATTGCAGTAAGGCTCCTAAAATATGAACATACAGGTGTCCTTGTGCTGCCTTCTGACAAATGATACCTGGTGTTCTTGGGAAAACTATGCACACTCACAGTAGCACATGCTGATTGATCACTACAGAAAATCATGCACCTGACCTGCTTTTTAATTTTTTTTTTAAGAATATTTTGGGTAGCTTCACCTCCCAGGAACCCAGATCACAACTGGTGAGTGGCCACATATGCAAAATTTGAAATCATAAGCAACAGCTAACTTGAAGTTATTGCATCTGCATGCACCAGGATCTCCCAATTACCTGGAGAAGGTTTAATCTTCAATAAAAGACTACAGGAACTTTCCTGCTTTGCCTGCACACTGACCAGTTCAGTGATGGCCTTACTGGCAGGAACTAGCCCTGCACAGCTGAAGTTTAAGCCAGCCACATGTGAATCTTCTCCTTACACATTTCTGATAGCAGCCCTTAAGAAAACGTAGCAAAAGCCCATCTTTGGCAGAAGCAACATAAAATACAACCCCAAACACAACCTTTGATATGAATGACATTCTGGAATTCTGTTGCAACTATTATACCCTTATGAAGGTTATCTAGGACTCCTGGATTTCAGCCCATGTGATACTTTGTGTAATTGTTTTTAATATTTTGTATCTTCCAATTTGTTCTTTTATCCCTGCTATCCCAAGTCAAAGACAGTACTGTCTTAATCTCTTGTGTACAGCAAAACATGATTCAGAAATTCAGAGTTTCCCTGCAATGTCCTTGTCTTTTGGGGCACGAAGTCCTCAAATTAGAAATTCAGGGGGAAAAGAAATCGTGCCTGACTTCAAGGCTCTTTTAGCTCCTTAAGTAATCCATAAGGCTTTTCTATTGTCATTGTTTTCCTTTACTGAGACAGAAACAACTTGGACTGAACAACAAATTCAGTTATCTGAGTACAAATATCTTTCCAATCTATAAGAATACAGAAAAAATAAGAGTGCACTCCAAGTTTCTGCATCCCACTATTGCTTTGTATTTACAATATAACCTCTTTGGAGAAGAGCTAATATTTGAAGTGTCTGACTCTTCAACAATAACTTCAGCCCATCAGCAATTAAGATGCTGAGTGCCATCTATGCACTCTTTCTGTTAAATAACTCTGAAAAACCCGTTCTCAGTAAATAACCTTGGCTTTGTACTCACAGTCTCTGCAAAATAGAGTACTTTGCTCTTCCATCAGCTGCTCTCACCAACAATACCTGCCTTTCAGACACTCAGATTTCTAAGACTCTTCAAGTCCAAGGGCTCAGTTAGGTTAGAAGAGCTGAGTGCTAATCCCATTTTTTTCATAACTAGTGTTAATTTCAAATAAACAAAGCCTGAAAAACAGACTCGCCTTTCTCTAGCTTCAATTCATCAGGAAAGCTACAGCCTACAGAGACTTCTTCACCTTTATTTATTTCTAGTCTCAAGGAATTCTCAACAAAAAGCAGGAGTTGAAAGTATTTTACTGTGCATCATTTCAGTGATGCAACACGCACAGGCCACTTGGCAACGTGTTTGATAATACTAAAGCAGAAGACTTAGAAAACAGCATTCTAAAACTAGGCTTTTTAGTTCAAAATACTTAAGAACAGAAAGTTTTGGGGACTGCAAACTGTACATGAGGCCAGTGTAAATGTGCTGCCCCAGGTGTGTCCATGCTGCCACTGAGCCCCAGCCCTGCTGGCACTGGAAGGTCTTTGCTCTTCAGGGCTCTGGAGGGAAACAGACGGAACAAGGTAAGGATTGTGACAAAGCCACACAGCTGGAAAAACTTGTGAAGTGTTTGCATTAAAGCACTAAAGTGGACAGAAAAACAAGCACGTGTAAGCAGAGGCTGTGAGTGGGCATTGTGACCTCTGATGGGAAACGAGCTGTCACTCCCAGCTATTAACTCTTGTCCTGGCTTGATGCTGAATTGTATCCCCATTTGTCTGTTTAGCTCAGAAATAAGTGTTGTACCTTTAAAACTGGATCTGAGAGTGAAGGAGAAGCGGTGGAATGTCTGAGGTGGTTGTTTTCTAAATATAAAGATCAGAGTTTTCAGCTTCCCTACGCGCGGCCTGTGCTGTCTGCAGTGTGGACGGTGGCACAGAGCTCTCCTTTGCTTTTTGTCAGTTTTTGG
>VZTB01002687.1:12442-54958 GCA_013397245.1 Thryothorus ludovicianus | reverse complement strand
AGTGCATTTTTTTCTAGAACGACTTGAAAATCAGACACCAGCTAATCAGTCCTCAAATTAGAACTCAATATGAAAAAGTAGTACAACTATGAGAAAACAAGGGATCTTAGTAATCAGGAACAATGCCTGATTTTTTAGTTTAAATACTTTTCTCAAAGTCTAAAGTGAACAGAAGAGTGTAAAATATGTATGTAAATATAAATATATATGTGTATCTGTGTTGGGAATTAATCAACTAAGGTCCCTTAATAGTCTAATTGGGGACTAAAGAATTCATTCATTACAGGAAAGACTTTGTAATTAATAGTCTGAAATAAACCTTGTGAAACTTTTTAAAGTAATAGAGTGATTATGGAATTATATTTTGTCAGAACTAGATTTTGTTTTGTGCAGTCTCTTCTAAGGTAACACATGGAAGAGAACAGAGAACTCTGCTGGTGAACCAGGTTTTCAAGAATCTTTTTTCTACTTCTTTATCTGAAATACAGATACCACGACACTGAAAATGCATGGTTGTTTAGAGCATTTGTTCTGATATACTGAATTATTGAAGTGTCTTGCAACAAATTACTTTTAAAATGAAATCATATTTCTAATACAGTGGACAGACATCTAACTTTGAGAAGTAGCCAAGAAAACAATTCCACTCTGACAAGGTGCAATCAGGAGGAAATTTTATGTAACACTGCAAGTAATAAATAAATAATGCACAGCAAGACTAAATTCAGAATACGTATACTGTGAAACAAAATACATTAGAATAATTGAAGAAAGAATTAATTACAAAGTTGGGATATAAACAATAATGCATCTCAGGCAGAAGCAAACAACAAAATTGAAGGAAAGACAATTGTGGGCAGAGTTTGTTCAAGAGAAACAACATTTACAGGTGGGCAAATTCATCTTATCTCACAGGATGACAGTGTACCTGCAGAGAACCAGCACAAGCTTTATTCACGTTAGATCCCACCAGGAAGGATGGCATTAGATATACTGTTTGTATGTACGCCTTGAGCTCTGGACAGAAGTGCATTTTACTGAGTGAAACAGCTCACTCTACTTCCTGATATCCTAGTTGCAATTCTGCAGCCGCTCAAGCAAAGGATATTTTCACAACAGCCAAATTCAAATAATTTCTTTAAATCTCAAAGTGGCAGGAATTCACTAATACATAAGCCTGTAACTGTGCAGTATTTCCTAAGGAAGGTAATTTGCAAAACTATGCTAGGGAGGCATTTCTCTATCTTTGAGTAAGTAAACAGCACATCTGGTAAACTGAAATTTGACAGCAGAAAATTCATCATGGCATCACAAGTTAATTGACACCTGCATTAATTATGTTGTGAAACTCTTAAAGCTCTCCTGCACCACACCAAATTCCCTTGCACTTCCAATATGTAACCAAACACAACACATAAGCAGTTAACTTACCATTCTGACTAAAAAATTAAACCTTAGCTACATAACATTCTCTATAAACACATTAACAGACACAAATTGTTATTCTGCATATAGGAAACTATGATGCAGGAATCTTATTTCTACATGTGATCTGAAATGAAACTAAAAGTGGGCATCTCTTCTGGTTAAATGTCTAAGTGCAAAGGAGATGGCTATTAAACCAGAGAGTGAATAAAATTCAGTAATTTGGTATCAAGAAGGTCCTCAGTTTTAAACGTATGGAGAAAGTAATGCTTTACATTAACTGACACTTCACTTCTGATTCACAGCTTCATCCAAATCACACATCTCATCAAGAACAAAGGTGTCGCCCAGGTGGAACCAACTCTGCAAGGCATTACAGTAGATGTAGAAAGTTATGTTTAGGTGGAAGTCTATTACACGTGATTTTTAATGATCTTCTTATGGCTATTCATGCCATTTCATGAAAGCTAGATGGGAAAAGAAATTTGGGAGGCATCTAGGAACTGTAGAAGAGCTTGTAAGAAGAGTCCACCTAAACATTTTCCAGATCATCCCTACAATACTGACCTCATTAATAAAGGGAGATGTTACCTCCCTCCTCAAGCCTCTTCTAAGAAATAGTTGCAGTAAGTCTTTTTATTGGAAGGATTTACTGCATTTAATTAAATATTGCAAATCTAAAAACTGTCTCCCAGAAGTTTTACATATGGTAGTCTTTTTTTTAGGTTTTTTTTTTTTTTGATGAAGACATATCTTTTCTACATTCATATACTGATGTAATACTTCTGAAGTTAGTTGTCAGAATTTCCAGGATTAAGGACTTACCTGAACAGAAGGTATTTAAATGCAAAGCACTAGAGGCCACTATGCAAAAATTCAGTTAAAAAAAAAAATAAAATCCAACTTTAATTTGCTTTTCCTGTGTCAAAATGGGTGAATGTCTGAAACTTGGCATATAGGCTTAACATTGCTGGTAATGGCTTGATCCAATGACCTCCTATAAAGGAAACTATCCCAACCTCTTTCAACCAGCCCTAGCTGGTTTTTTTTTCTTTTGCTGGCTCTGGTGGCACTTGTCACTTGTTATGCACTGAGCAAATTCAGCATATCTGTGCAGGAGTAATCCTACTACCCCCATCAGGAGAGCAGGTTAAGAGGTGAGCAAGTCCACTGAAAGGTCACATTAAGAGCCAGGATTCATAGCCAGGAGCATGGAATGGAGAGCAAAACTTCTTTGAACAGCACATGCATTTCTGTTCCAGAAATAGTATGGATTGTTACCCTTAAGAAGAAAGAGGAAGCTAACACAGTTATCTTTCTTGGTAATATCAACTTCTATTAAGGGGATCAAGGGTACAGACAACTATGACATACTCAAAGGAGACATCAAATAATTCAGTTTTCAGATTATCAGGCAAAGGTTCTGCAGTTTTGTAGTCTACTGGCACACTTCAAAATAATGCCTCATTAATTTGTGCACAAGCTGTTCTCTCTCTGGTGCAGCTTATTAATTTACTGAGGAAAAAAGGAAAGTACATCCCTAGGACAACATGACTCTCTCTGAAAC
Organism: Thryothorus ludovicianus; assembly: GCA_013397245.1. Taxonomy (NCBI): domain Eukaryota; kingdom Metazoa; phylum Chordata; class Aves; order Passeriformes; family Certhiidae; genus Thryothorus; species Thryothorus ludovicianus. Next base: position 51,966 of record VZTB01002687.1, on the reverse strand, counting down.
TGTCCCTTTTCTATCCCTCCTCCTTTACCAAAGACAGTACAGCTAACTTCCCAAAGCCATCAAAAGTACTAGTCTATGCTGATAAATACTACAGCTAACTAACATTTATAGCATTAACTATACTTGTATGCTGCAGCCAAATACTGCTTGAAACAATATTCCACTCTCATCAGGAAACTGTGGCAAGGCTTTCAATTTTTAAGCTGTCATATCTGACAGAGCTGTGAGCATTATCTTTAATCTTTCAGGGGGAAAATAATCTTGATAGATAACTGCACATGAAAAACAGAAATAGATTATTTCCCCTTTAAAAATTACAATATTTAGTCAGAAGAGCTTACACAGAAATTGAGCAGTAACCTTAACTGTGGCACACTGCAAGAAAATAAAATGGAAGCACATTTGAAAACATTAACTAATTACAAATTGGAGAGGTCAGATCTCTGCTTTTCACATCAACAGGACAAAGCTAGAAGACAGTCTGAAGTTAGCTTTATGAGTTATTTTTCACTATAAACAGATTTTTAAGTATAAGTTTGGTATGCACTCGATTGGCTAAGCTAATTCAAGGACAAAATAAGTTCTGAGCACAAGTCACAGAAAACTCTACCAAATTTGGTAGAAAGGAAGGCAGTGCATCCCAGATGAACAGTAAATTGAGTCTTGGTTTCCTTAGCTCTTTGCTATTCTTTGTTTTGTCTTGACATAAATAATGTCCTCTTACCTGCTGTGGCAACTTGATACAAATGAAACCAAGGAACGAGAGGTTATCTTTATCAGCATAAATCAAATCTGACTATTGTGATTCTGACATCATTAACAAAATCCAAGACCAAATATACTTATTGCAACCATTTTTCATGTATTTGATTTTGTATTTCTGGGATCTGTGTTTTAGTTAAGCTTATAGAATATAACTTTATATCCCCATCATAAATCAAACATCATGGATGTCTTTAAATATTCTGAAAGGCTCTTAGTGGATACTAAGTATTTTAGAATAAAGAATCAGAGAAATGTAGATCTGGAAGAGATTTCAAAAGATCACCCATCTCTGCACACAGGCAATATGAAATATACTACAGTCCATCCCTATGAGATGTTTCATAAACCTCTTCTTAAAACTTCTATAATGGAAATTTAACAACTCCCATGGGAAGCATATTTTAGTGTATCAATACCCTTATAGTTGGAAAGTTTCTCTAGCCTTTGCTACAAATATAGGTTTACTTAAGTAGATACTAAGAGAAACTTTCCAATTATAATGATCATGAAGTATCCCCAAGTCTGTATCAAGAAGCCACTATAATTTTCAAAGACATTCTGGTGTTTGATACACATACAATTATTTATAGCTTCACATTATCTTCTGATTAAAAAACTGATTTCAGTAATTTTTCAGTAACAGAACTGAAACCAGACTTTCTTTTGTGAGACTGAGTTTACCTTTAATTTTTAAATTGACAGGACAAATATGTAATGCCAGTGTTAAACAACCATTCTGGATTATGTTGTATATTTTTGTATTAGTTGTTAAAAGTCCAGCACAAAATAATTATTAAAAAAAAAAAAATCGAAACATTTACAACAAAAGTGGTTTTTCATTTAAAACTCAAGGATGGAGTTCCATGTTCTACTCCAGCAGGAAGTCCTGACTTTAAACACATGACAGCCTGTTTCTATCTCATCTTTAAAAGGACACTAATATTCATTCATATTAGAAGTTTAATGAAGATATTGTATGCAAAATATTTTAAATGCTATCGTGAGGAGTGCTGCTTCTTAACAGGTTCATGAGGTGATATAGGAACATGGCACATCTCTAAGTAAATCTGACGGGAAGCAAAGAACAAAAGAGCAAGATACCGCTCCTGCCAAATAAGCATTTTTGGTACTGGCTTTTATATAAGTTGACTTCTGTCTGCTGATAGTGTCTTGATTGTGTTCCTAAATAAATGCATGATTTATAATGAATTTAATTGATTCATTTCACTATCAAAAGTACAAAAGCCACAGAAGTGATGCAACTGTGTTAAAGCTACCATAAAGGTAAATTGCTCCATTTCATGGCTTCCTGAAATCAGAGAATTCTGACATATCAGTTATTTAGAAAGCTACCTTTAGAACAATCCAGTTGAGATACAACAAAACTGATACACCATTTAATTTCATGTTTTTTTTCAAACATGCACAGGATGGTTAATATTCCTTTCTCTCAAGTTTCTACTTTGAAGTAATCCCCATCTAAATTCAAACCATATTTATATTTTTTAAGCACAAATCTCTTTTTTTTCAGCATTGTTCTAGCACAACTTATATTTGCATCAAAAAGACTCAAGGCAGCAAGTATCATGCTTTGCATAAAATCCTTTTTCTACTAAAAATTTCTTGCTGCCATGGGAATCTTGCAATATTTTTCTTCATAATTTTTTAAAAAATAAATTAAAAAATAAAAGCATAGAGAGCGCAAATAGAAGCAAAATTTCATCTTATAGTCACTATTTCACATTCTACATTATATCCCCAATCAAAAAATGTTTTGTTTTACAAATATTGTTTGTATAGATACAATATTGTTTCAGGCTTGCAGTCATGAGAACAACTATACTGCATGGCTACTGGAAATACCCTGCCTTTAGCCTTGTTATGCACCTGAGATGTGTGAAATTGTCTCAATTACAAATATATTACAGAAGACATAGGGCCTGATCCTGCAAACATTAAAAGCATTCTACAACAGCCATTTGCCAGTGATAAGGAAGAACATATATTGGAGGCACAGGATTATCCCAAATCAGGCCTTAAGTGTTAAGTGCATATAACCACATTATATGGTGACATCTCAAAGTAAAATCCTGTATTTTTATGTAATGCAGAAGTAACACACACAACTTACATATAGTAATAATTTATTCTGAAATGTTCATTTTAGTCTCTGTTGAGACATCACCCACGTCTCATTAATAAAAGAGCAGCCATCTCACCTCAAATACCAGAATATACAACAAGTTACAGCATAGCAAAAAAGTCCTACCTACTTTAAGATAAAATCTAATTCAGTTAAAATAATTTTGTTCAAGGTTTTACAAGTTACACAGTTGTTTTTTTTTTCTTTTTCAGAGAACAAATAAAGTGTAAATTGTTATACCATAACTATCTATGCACATTATGTGACCACAGAAATGTTAATCATTACTTCATAAAATGAATCATCAGTTCCATTCATGCAGAAAAGCAGGCTAGGAAAGCTTGTTCAGTGGAAACCATATTACTGTGAATTTCACAGCCACATGATTAATTATTGGGTTAGATGAACTCACAAATACTAAACATGAGTATATTTTTTTGCATAAATAATACCAATTCTTCCCTGATGTAGTTTAGTTGATCTGTAATCTAGAAATTATTGGTAAAGCATTATGACTGCATCATTTCTATCTACGCTATGACTTAAATGACAAGCAATATTTAAAGGATAATAGGATGGGATACATGTTAAACATGGGAATACACGTTGAATATACTACACCAATACACTTGCGGTAGCAATTTTATTCAAAACTGTCAGTCAGGTATTCCTGCAAAATATCACCAGAGGAGACAAAGTATACTATCAAATATGGCTTCCAGAACAATGACCATCTAACAAGAATCAAAGCTATTTACAACAAATAAAAGAAAAAAAAATCAATCCCCTTTTCTTCTTTTTTTTTTGTTTCATTTGAAACAAGTTTTTAAGTACTTGCTGTATATAATACATCAGGTTTTTTTGTGGGTTTTTTTTTGTTGCATTTAAACAGAAGTTACTAGGTAAGAGCCAGAGTGACGTTTAGGGCTTTGTGTTCCACTGGAGTCAGTGTTTTCAGACTTAGCGTCACGTTTCTTGGTGCTGTTATTCACTGGGGTTGGTATCTGTGAGGGCCGAGCAGAACTATTGTCCACGCTACTCTTCCTGCGGCTCGGGTTGTAGTTGAAAGGAGTCACCCTTGCTGCCACAGCACCAATGGGGGAGCTGTGCTTGCTTGAGCTACTGGAACTGAATGGAGTACGCTCACTTACAGTAGTTTCGTTAATTTCTGGTGCAGGAACAGGATTATTCTGCAGAGGTTTTGTTTCAGTGCCTTTCTTGTCTGGACTCTCTATCTGAAAGAAAGAGTTCAGACGGTTTTCTAAGCCAACGGTACGAACAGGAACACCTCCATTCCCTGGGGTTTGCCTTTCTTGAATCTCTTTAGGATCTCTACCATTCACACTCCCTTTCTCTGAAACACTGTCAATAACAGGGGGAATATTTCCAGTTGGGGACCTTCCAGATCGAGGGTTGTTAATTGGGCAGTCCTCTATCCTCACCCAAACATCCTCTGTCTTAGAGACAGCTGGAGCCATCTGATAGATGAGGGTTTTGGAATCAGAGCCATTTGTGGCACCCAAACAAGAATGCTGAGCATCATTAATTATCTGGGATATTTCATTTTCTTTTATTTTTCTCCAAGTACCTTTTGCTGGTGCTTGGCTTTCTTTACTTTGCTTGTGTCCAGGGAGAGAACCTCCATGCTGCTTTTCATCTTCACTTTTTGTCTTTTCACTGGATTCCGAAGAAGCTGACAGGATTGAGGAGGAACTTCCAGTTCTTCGCCAAGTGCTTACACGAGGAAGTGATGAGGAATGTTTACTGTGCTCACGCTTCCATGTTCCTGATCTGTTGATCAACAGCCTAGATGGACTCTCAGAATGGGAACGAGTTATGTCATGACGTTTTGCTGGTCTCCCATCATATTCTATAGTAGGGCTCTGATTAGGGGCTAATTTTCGCCAACCACTACTCTGGGCAGGTGAATGAGTGGATAAAGACATATCAGGAAGAGAAGGACTTAAAACTGGGGTCTGCAGTTGGGACCTTGTGGGAGAGTCTGGCCTGGAAGGTGACAGAGATTCAAATGAAGCTGACTCTTCTAGTTTCCGTCTCAGAGTTGGGCTTGGAGCTTCTTTAATAAAAGTTGACTGACGAACGAGAACAGGTCTCTCAGATCTGTCAGATTCACTTCCACTAGACTTTGTGGATGACATTCTGGATAAGTCAGTCTTTTTGTTTGATCCGCCAGTGCTGAGAGCTTGGTTTAACCCCTTTGAAGCAGATTCACTTCGTGGAATGCTACTGGTACTCTTAGGTAAGGCAGTTTGCTTTGTAAGGTTTTGCTGGCTTATCTGCCTGCCCGGTGGTGTGTATGACATTCTTCCTGAACTTGAGGATTTAGTTGAAGCTGTGCTAGGAGATGATGTTCTTGGCAACTGTGAAAGTTTGTTGGGAGGACTGATACCATTTCTTCCCGGGGAAATGGAGTTTCGTCCAGGAGATTGCAGAGGCCTACTTAACGGCTGCTGTTGAGGTCTAGAAGGAGTGGAGTCTCTAGATCCTGATCTTGAAGGTCCTTTACTCGATCCACTCTGATTCAACACTGATGGCTGCCTAGTCACAGGAGCTGGCTCAGGTTTCACTGATGATTTGGCTCCTCTTGGAGAACTAGTCAAACTTTGGCCTTCACTGGGACTCTTAGAGTTCGCATTTTTGAGTGGGGATACTTTTTTGGAAACAGGACTAGTACTTGAAGAACTATTTCGAACTCCTGGAATGTGAATCATTGTCCTACCACGTGAAATTGAAGGCACACTTGTCTGTTGTGGCTGCTTCAAACTTGAAACTTCTGAATTGGAACGTGCTTTTCCTGTAATCATACTTTTATACACTTTCTTTCCTCCTTTGATTCCCCTACTTTCTGATTCTATTTTTTTAGACTCCAGTGTACTCTTCTCTCCTGGCTTAATAATTCTTGGACCTTTATTACTAGTGAAAGGTTTTTCTTCTTGGTCTGGGGTAAGATGAAATGGTGACCCTAGAGAAATACCAGATTTTAATGAAAGGATAGAGTCAGAGTCTGACGAAGCTTGTCTAGACAGTGATGCAGCAGCCGCAGCTTGATGCAAGCTACTAACTATAGAATTCGCACCTTCTTGTATAGCTTTCCAGTCAAAGTTCTCTGAATCAGGTGAAAAACCATGTTCTGAATCTGGCCTCTCTATCTCTCTCAAATCCAGTGTTAAATCTTCTGCTTGAATACCACCTGTGTTTCTACAATTGTTTTTTTCACCATCACTCTTCATTCTTGAGGGCTTTTTCTTTTTAGGCATAGCAGAACTAATGCATTCCTGCAGAAGATCATCTTCTGAGTCAATGCTAAGAGAACTCAGAGAGCTGTTTCTAGAGAAGCACACAGGAGTATCTTCAACATGAAATGATTTAGGTGCATAACCAGAAGTCTGTGGTCTGTTGGATTCCACCTGTGGCTCAGAAGCCTCATGACATTTTGCAGATTCCTCTTCTTTGTTGTTATTGTTTTCTTGATCAATATCACTGAGGGAGCTAAGAGACGAATTGCGAGAAAAACAAACAGGTGTGTTTTCAATAGCAAAATTCTGCATTTTTTCATCTGTAGCTGCTCCTCTGTCTAGAATATCTTTAGTTGACTGAGAGAAAGTTTTTGTCTGGCTTCTGCCCACTGTGTGTTTTTGACAAACTTTTGTCCTGTTACTTGGTTGCTGATTTGAAGACTGTTCTGCATTAGAGCACTCTTTACTTTCCATTTCCTTTCCTTCTTTTCCTTTTCTTAATTCCGTCTTCTCCCTTGAAAGGTCAACATCATCATCATCATCAAAATCTAAAGAACTCAGGGAATCATTCCGTGAAAAACAATAAGGAGTTCCCTCAATAGGTGTGTAATGATGAGGGGAATCAAACGCAAAGCTTCCTCTTACACGCTCTTCATTATTTGGCAATTTGTCATGAAAATCTCTTGAATTATTTTTAAGGTTCTGTTTCTTTGCATCTCTGTTCTCTGGATAGCATCTTTCATTACTAGCATTACTGCTTTTGGGCTCTGTGCTTTTTCGCATGCGTGCTCTGTATTCATTGTTTTGGGAAACAGGCTTTACTGGTGATGTTGGCTTCTTTTTCTCACTTTCTGGTTGGTTTTTATTACTTGGGGATGAAGATGCTTGTTGAATTTGATCCATTATCTTCTTCACTCTGAAAGGTTTGTGACTTTTTCCTTTTGGCATAGCTGAGTTAATGCACTCAGCCAAAATATCACCCTCTTCTGTTCTGTCATCATCCAGGCCAAGTGGAGTCACAGCTGAGCTCTTTGCTCTCTGAAAATCATCAGTACTTCTGCCTTCAGTAGGAATGGTGTCCCGCTTTTCAAACTCCTCTGATTCTGCTCCCACACCCACATTGTCTGCATTTGCCAACTCACCTGGGGGAGATTCTATTGTCAGGTCACTCAGAGATGTAGCTGTTGAAAAATTTATTGGTGTACCCTCAACACAATATACCCGTGGCATATCATCTCCTGGTGTAAAACTCACGTGCTTTTGTGATTGCAATCTGCTTTGTGAAGGCAAAAGCTTGTAAACTGGCAACTGACTGGGCTTTCTGGCTACAGGAGGAGGTATTTTTGGAGCAGATGCTTGAGAAGGCTTTTTGGCTTTACGTGAAGACTTTGTTGGCATTGCAGAAATAATACATGCTTCCAGTATTTCAATATCATCATCAGAATCATCCAGAATGTCTTTTTCTGCTTCAGCTGGGTTCTCGGTTTTCTTCTCTGGGTTATCCTTTGTATCATATGATTGTTCAGGTTCTGCTTCATTTCCATGCTCATTTTCATGAACTGGAGGCATAATTCTTAACTCTGCATCTTTCTGTATAAATGGCTCATCAAGGCTCAAAGCACTCAAGCTAGAAGAGCAAGAAAACCCATCTGGTGTGCTTTCTGTGGCAAAATGTAATAATGTATCAGCATCTGGCAGAACTTGAACTCTTTGAACAGCTGCATTTACAGCTGCCTGTCTAGGACCAGATTCTCTCTTCTCTGTAGTGGTTGCTTTTCCTTTAGGCACCTCTCTTTTTACTTGAACTCCTTGAGCAGGTGGTGGTGTTTTACTTCTGCTTGGAGGCATTGTTTGTCCAGGGCTGTCTGGAAGGTCACTGGGACTTATAATACCACTTACTATTCCACTGCAAGGCTCACTTTGAACTGAACTAGCAATTGAACGGCTTTCAAAACTATCCAGGGAACTTACAGAAGTGCATCTGCTGAACATGAGTGGTGTTTCCTGCACATAATGTTCTGGTGGGCTTTTAGGAGTTTGAGCACCACTCTTTGAGGGAGATTTGGCACCTGAAGAAAATTCAACAGCTTTATGTCTAGAGGAATCAGAAGGAGACAAGCTAGAAGTCTGAAGCCTAGTGGATTTTGTTCTGGTGTGTTGTGCTGTTGATGTGATTTCACTTGCTACACCTTCTGTAGGTAGAGCCCCACTGTTCTCCTTCAGTTCTGCAATCTGCAGTGTATTACTGGCATCTGCGCTACGTGTAGATTGATCACGTCCTATTTCATCTTCAGCTGATGATAAGGATGACAAAGAACTACACCTTGAAAAACATATTGGAGTATCTTCCACGCAGTAAGTTTGTATGGTTTCCTGATTAATAGAGGAAGTCTTACAGGAGGCGTTCTTCTGTGCATGACCACTTCTGCTCTGTGCAGAGCTCGGGTGAAGCTGGTTCTGCCTCTTTGAACCAGTTGAGGGGGCTGATGTGCTCCCACTGCTTGGAGGAACATGGTCAGTTTTATTGAGTTGCACTGAAGATGTCTTTGGAAAAGTAAAAGATGGCTTCTGAGAAGGTGCTGTAACTTCTGTTGAATATTTTAAACTATAATCAATAGGCTGATCAACATGATGTTCCTCTTCATTGTACTTGATGCTGTAATTAGTTGGTCTGTCTTCCTCTTCATGTTGGTCCTCCTCAGAATAACGTTCACTATAGTTGGTTGGCTTGTCATCATCATAATCATCAACCTGGCACAAGGACTGGTTTACTTTCTGATTCATTCCGAGAGTTGGGCCTACTCTGTTCTGATCTGAGCCACTGGATCCTCTTGATCTAAAGGAAGAAACGCATTCCTGCTGTCCAAAAGGTGTCTGATATTTCATGTGTTTATCATCTCCACTTTCAGTGTACACAGGGTAGGCTGCATTTTGGTTCCTTGACTGTCTTTGCTCATTTTGTTTGATTTCATCATCTATTATATGCTTAGGCCTTGCCCATCTTTCATTCTGGGACGGACTTTGGCTTCCAGAATTTAACTGCTCATCTGAGTATTTGAGACTATAATTAATAGGAGTGTCTAGTTCTCCATCATTATCATCCATGTGATTTGCACTATGAATTTTGTGTGCCAAGTCAGCTGGATACTGGCCATAACTACAGAATTTACTTTCATCATCTTCAGAGTACGACTCAATGGAAGGTTTCATTTGGCCTCTTTTACCATAGCCATCACTGCTGCTGACACTATTTAAACTATCATTTGAAGCTCTTTTGTATTCCATTTTTGCATAAGGCACAGGACATGTCCTGTTTGAGTTCTCAGATTTTGGAAAGTATGTATTTGAGTGAGTATGGGCAGAGGCTGATCTCCTCTGGGCATTTCTGTCTTCTGTCAAACAGTGTACTTCAGAAGTGGAACCAGAACTTCTGTCTTCCTGTGGAATGTGCAAGCTTGTTACTTCTTCCATAACTTTGGCAATCTGAGCCGCAGCAGTAGAAATCTGCATTCCTATTCTCTTAGAAGAATTCCCAGTATTCTCTGTAGCTTGATGATAGGTATTTAAACCTACTGTTCGATCCCTTTCAACGCTTCTGTCTTTCTCAGATCGAGAATTTTCTGTGTTTCCTCTACTGGAAGAGGAGGAGCCAGGCAATACCGTAGCATTTACATATGGTGAGAGCACAGTCAAACTGCCAGCATTAAAGCTCTCTGACCTGCACACCCCATCGTCGTGGCGGCTGGCATCCAGGACGTACTCACTATATATATTTTGCTTATGTCTCTGCTTATTGCGGTGAGATGCTTTTGGGCTTAAGTTATCAATGTTGTCAAAAGTCTCTGATAAATGCTGAGCATCTAATTCTGCTTCCAGTGCCTTTTGCTTTCTGACATGGAGGGATGGGAGGCTTGATCCTGGAGACATAATGTTGGCATCCTTGTACTTTGCCGGTCTGTTTGCCATTAGGTTCCGTAGAGCAGCAGCACTACCCATGGCTATCATTTTGTGTTTTGAGTGAATCAGGTTTTTCAGCATGCTCACAGCTCCCATGTCCCATAGTGCCTCCTGATCCTTTGCATTTCGAGCAGAGAGATTCCACAGGGTCCCACATGCGTTACTAACTATTGTCAAACTGTGTGACTTCAAGTGTTGTAACAAGGTTTGTAAGCAGCTGTTCTCTCGCAAGATTAGCCTGGTGTTGAGTAATTGAAAACAAACATCTGTAAGTGGCATTTCAAAAGGGTAAGAGACAAAGCAAAACAGAAACTTATTATATTCTACAAATGAGTTTTGCCCTTACAAAGGATAATTAAGAATTCTCCAGTGCAAATAACTTGTATTTCCAATAGCTTTTATCTGAATGCTAAGCAAATCCTATTACAAATATGAATTTGGGTACAGTTCATCATTAACAAGCAGCAGTTCTTAATCTGTTTGCATATTCCTGTAATGTAAGTGAAATACCTGCTTTATCAAATGTACTACAAATTAACTATTTTTAATTACTATAATTAATACATGCATTCATATTAAGGCTTCATCATAGAAACTGTCTACTAAATATACATGTGAAACTGCTAAAAATTGTCAGAAGTGTACCTACCTATGGTCCTCATTAGTAGCAATTAGGCTAGAAACATTTCTTAGTATTCCTCCTCCACTTTCTATGATGGCTAAAGTGTTCGTTTGGCTCCGGTATGTCAGTGTGCCGACCAGAAAAGCAAGAGCACCATCAACAGCACATATGTCAGCTTTGTTCCCAGTGCAATGTGCTGACAAATTCCATAAGGCACTCAAAACGCTTTTCAGGGTGGATTCCTAGGAAAACAGCAACATATCAGGAGAAGTTTTCAGCTACTGACCTGATGCTCTCAGAAACAAGGAGCTGTGTACATTCTAATTCTGTTCTCTAGGGTGGTTAGCTGGGTGCAGACGGCAGTGCACACATACTTTGTTCACTTTGCTCCTTCCTTCAGCCATGGATTTGGTACTGCCTGCCCCAGCAGTATCAGAATTATGTGCCTCAATACTTGCTTGCTGCCACAATAATAGAAAGGGCTTGAAGACTCTGGCAGGAGTCTCTGAGATAGAATATAATCCCATCTACACACCACAGAAGTGATAGATACCTACTAACTAAGTGAAAAGAGCTTTTATTAAATGACAAAATTTTAAAAAAAGACTATTTTAACAACACAGCTCATGAAACTGAAGGGCAAAAGCAGTCAACCCTCATGATTAAAATCAGATCAATACTAGTTTTGAGGTGCCACGGGTCCACTGTGGTCTGCTGCTATGTTAAATCAAACCCTTCTTCAAAGAAAATTACCTGAACCACATAAACTGTTTGACCAACTGCTGTTATAAAAAATCATCTAACAGTATTAATGCTTTGTGTAAAAGCAATCTTTCAAAAATTCAATTGAATCATTTATAGAAGATACCTTCTTAACTTCTAAAGCACATTCCATCAATGCTTTCACACTTCCAACTTCTCTTAGAGTCTTTTTACTGTTTACGTCTGCTCGCCAAGACAAGTTCCTCAACACACTTGCAATGACCTGCAAAATGTGAAAGAAAAATAACATATATCAAGACAGAGACTTTTTAGCAGGTTATCAGACTTCCCTCCTGGACTTATCAAATGCTATGACTAATTAACACTGGCCATGTTCAGTTACTGAAATGGAATTTGTTAACATCTGCTTTTTGTTGTATTGTCTGCTATATTGGTCTAATGTTTTAAGCATCAAGTTTGATCAAAAGTACTGACTTTTGTGTGTCGGTTGCTTAAAAGAGAGATTTGAAATCAGGTTTCCTACTTCCCACACCAGTAGAATATTAGTAGATAGATTTTTTCTCTACTCTTACGTCTCTTCTAGAGAATATTACATCTCTTCAGGGGAGGATATTTTTCTCAGCTTTTCCATTTAGAATACAGAACAGTATCACTTGCTTGTCTCTCAGATGGCATGATTATTTTTATGTTTATAAAGCTCTTTAAAATCTTTTTAAAATACACTGTGCCTTTGAGAAGCAGAATAGTTATCTCCAGAAGAAATCCCTGTACTTGGCAGCAGTTAGACTGAGATACATTGTCATTGGAGCAGGCTATCACTAGACAGTAAACTCTTACCGATTCATGAGCAGCTTTAAGCATGCATATCCCTCATGAAAGGAATTTGATAGAAACCTTTCGCTTATGCATATTCTCATTGTCACAGGAGCTCATGAACTTTCCAGGTTATGTGGTGAATGCTCCCTTGCTCCCCCCACAGTGGAGCACAGGGAGTTAGTGGCACATGGAAGGGCCTGGGAATACCTTGCCCTGGCTCCTGATGTCTCCTCCCGAGGAGCCACCGGCCCTTCAGAGCCCACCTCAACACAGCCAGAGGAGCACAGGAGCCCAAAGCCAGGTGGGAACTGTGCCCTGTCTAGGCTCTTCCCAGGACTCTCCCAGGGGACCCACCACCCCATGGCCCAGCTGTGACATTCAGGGTAGGCAAAGGGAGCAGCTCTCTGCCCCCTTTTTGACTGGGGATGTGGGGCACTTTGCGGGCTCCAGGAAAAGAGCATTCTGGAACTGTAGAACACTTACTGCAGGATGGCAGGACCGAGAAGTTTCAGAGGCAGGAAAACAGATGGATTGAGGTGATCTTTCAGCATAGGGGACAGAAAGATACAGTGACATCTGAACAGCTGACTGGGTGATACAGTTGTGTGGACTGAGTACTCTCAGTCCTATATTCTTAATAAATCCCATTCATAACTTGTCCTGAGTGGAGAACTTCCTGCTCTGTGTGTGTGTGTGGTATCTAGGTGCCAGTGGCTGGAGACCTCCCAGAGGTCAGAGGGCCCATGGGGCTGTAATTCTCTTTTCAAGAATACTGAATACTTGTCCTAACACCACATCATAGAGTTTATTCAATAACCTCTACTGTAATTCTAATATCTTCCTCAATTATAACTAGTGAGCTCATCCTGTTAAGGAGAGAATATATAAGGTTAATTTTATTTAAAATAGTTCTTTTATCTGGTGATTCACTCTAACTGCAAGGAAGACAGGGGTTTTCTTTCAAAGAGCTGTTCCATTTTGTTTGCAATAAGCATTAATTAAAGTTGATTATAATTAATTATTTAATAATTTTACACAAGTTCCAACAGTTCTGCTCTCTCAGTTCTGAGGATTACCCTAAGCACATCCTAAAGGCTTTATTTTCAGACTGGTTTCCTTACAGAGCAGGAACCATTAGAACAGACACTAACAGATCAAGGTCACAGAAGTAAGATTTACAGCCCATGCATTATGATTTTTAAAAAAAAAAACCCACAAAAAAAATCCCAGAACATAATCCCACAGATAAGGATGTTTTACAAGAAGAATGTACTTCCTAATTAATGAAATTAGTATGAGAAAAATTTTGCATCAAAGTTAAGGCAGATGAGACAAAAAAAAGAATTATTTTATCTCAAGAGAGCATTACCTGCTGTAAGTCTTCACTTTCAGATTTCAGCTGAGCTACAAGAGCTCTCATGCAGCCCTTCATGGAACATAATGTAGCCTGGCAGGAAATTAGAGGAAAAAAGGAAGTGAGCAGTATTTAACAGCAGTTAGATGGCTGCTTCTGCACAATGTTTTGATATTTTAAGCAAATCACATCTAAATTCAATAAAAACTTAGTAAACGTGTTGTCAACAATAAATTTAATTTCAGCATAGCTATCAGTTTCAATACGTAAGTGGTAAAAATTGTTCTGAAATTATTTATTTTTTACAGCAGTTCTAGGACATGATCTGGACCTTTACTACCTCAGAAGCCTTCTTTCCTTTGCACCAGATAAAAACGCCCGTGAGCAAGCAATGTGTTGTTAGCTACTGCCTAGAGAGAGAATAAATCCCGAGTTCTCTGAAGTCTGTTATTTCCATTTATGGCTGAAATGTCTTCCCTCTAGATAAGTCTTCAGTATGGAGTTACTTTAAGATCCACAGTCTGGCAAACTTTGGGGAAAAAGTCTTACTGGCAGTTTCTGGCCTTTGAAAGAAATGTCCTTGTCAGAAATTAGGGGAACCAATTTTCTCCTATAATGACTGAAGTAGTGCCCAGTCTGATCCAGATATGCTCCAGATATTTAAAAACAAGCTCTAGCCTGAAGGTTTGAAAAATTTCATTAGACAGTAACATTATGGGTAAATAACTGAAAACTTTACTAAACTTGACCCAATTACAAATTTTAGTTCAACACTCTCAGAAATGATCAGTTACTATAAAATCACTGTGTGTCACACTAACCTAAAATATCAGGCCAATAGATAAAATCCTTGCTTTCAGTGACAAAAGTGATTTGAGAGCCATTACCATACTTGTATGATGCAACATTCCGTTTGTGTTGCTCTCTGTCAGCAAAAGGATGGAATGAGAGAGGTATTTGGAACTCCTGCCTTGAGTTTAAACTCAATATCCTAACCTGGAGATTTTGATCACCTGTGCTAAGAGCTGTAATTCAAACAGCTATGAACTGAAATTACTGCAAGTTTACAGTTCTGCTCTCACCTTGTTTGCCACATCTCCAAAAGTCAGGTTTGTCAGAGCCATACCAGCATACCTCCTTAGGGTAACACTATAGTGATCATTTGTGAGTCCATACATTTCACAATCCACTTGCAGCAGTTCAGCAATGGCCTGCAAACCCCCTTTAAAAAGATTGATATAAGAAAAAACAAATCTGTAATGTTGTAAGTACAGGACATATATAGTAAGGAACAAATTAGATTTTTATGTACAGAACAAACCTCAAACATCTGAAAACCACAATGCTCAGAAACACATACAAATTGATGAAATTGCATGCATGGAATTTACTGAGTACAGACTAAAAAAATTCAGGCTGTCAAACAAGAACAAATGCAGAATGAAAAAAACCCCACTAAAACACCAACCAAAAAACCACCCATCCTGGAAAGCAGCCTCTATTTTAAGTCCAATACTTGTAAAATTGTAAGTATTTCCACAATAATACTATTCTCCCAAAACTCACAATTCATGCCAGGAAAAACAGTAATTGACATAAAAATTTATCCACTGGTGTGGTTAATTTCAACTGCTTTCAGCACTTAGGGGGCATCAACTGACACAAATGAATTGTTGTTAATAGCTTAAACTATTAGTAAAAAAAGCCATACATGCAGAGACATGCACAAGGAGTTCCATGGATTCTAGCAAGCTGCTCAAGTCTGATCTTACCAAGCTCATTCATTGCATGTCTGTGTTCTTCATCAAATGAAAGTTTCATCAAAACACACACTGCAGGACAAATCTGATGGTCCACTGGAGCAGGCACTGATCCAGAAACAGGTAACAATTAGTATCTCCCAGGTGATTTTGTCTACATCACAGGCTTTCCAGAGCAAATCTAATCTTAAAAATAAATCAGCTGAAGTTTTGGTCAGGTTTGTATCTTCCCAGTAATCCATGAACAGACCATTAGTTAAGACTATTTCTAAAGAAAGTGTGTACTGTAAATATATTTGATGCTTGAAAACATATTAGGGAGAATCCTGCATGTATGTGCTGAGTTAGAAACATGATTTGCAGTGCAAAAATATTACCTTATTACTCTTAGAAACAAATAATCTTTGTGAAACAAATCAATATGGTCAAATATTCTGGTGGCATTAAATAATATTATTTTTCTTTGCTATACCCTTATGAATAGTTTTAATTAATTAAACTCTTTGCTTCATAACCTAGAAGTTTTTAATGTTCATACTTTTGTGAGACAGGTTCTAGATAATGCAGAAATGGTATTGATACAGCTTGTGCAGAGGCCACTTCTGCTCAACTGCACCAGGCACAAGGCAGCCCTGATTTCAGTCACACCCCTGTCATGGACATCTACAGGCTGCACTCGTGGGATACTCTCAATTCAGAGAAGCAACTAAGCTAACTCTAAGGTTCAATCTATTTTTCTTACTGTTCCCTGACAAAAATCCTATTAATTTACATTTCTTACACACAACATTATAAATAGTGGTTCATTTTTATAGATGGAGATACTTAATTTGTGCTTTCTGCCCCTCTCCCAAATGCAATATGCTATCTCTTAAGCATCTGCATGAAAAGCAACTTGGGATTGTTTATCCATAAAAATGTAAAACAGAATGAGTACATATTCAATATTATTTTACAAATTACAAATATAAACCACTAGAATTACTATCAGGAAAGCACACCAAAGTCTAAGATTTAAATAAAAAGCTTGTAAGTAGGGTATCATATATGTGACACACACTCTTTCCTAACAGTAGCTAACTTTAAAGAAGAAAACACACACACACATATGTATGTAAGAAAACTTGCATGCATTCAACAAGAACTCAAAGTCAAGTTGTACTTTCTGTAAATTCACTCTTTTCAATTTATCCTCAAAATATTTTTATATGGGTTGCAGAACCTACTTGGGTTTTTGTCTTGGTCCATGCCTTGTTCATGTGCCTCCTGCCATTCCCAACACGTTTCACAGTAAGCACGGATCTGCTCCAAGAGATGGAGCACACGGATTTCCCGTCTGCCTCGCTTATCATCGGGTTGGGAGTGAATGATGTTGTGCAGTGCTGCGCTGGCTCTGGCACGGGCCTCTTTACTACCACGGGAGTTTCCTAACAACACAGAGTCCTTATCGTTGCCATGTAAAAGCTGGATGAGGAGAGGAAGACATCCAGACTGACGCATGGCTATGCAGCTGTCCTGGGAGCTAGACATTGCTAGCAATGTTCTTGACATGTCATCTTTATCATGAGTACCAAGCATTGATAACAATGAATACACCATTTCCACCTGCAGGTCAAATGATTTTAAAAATACAGTTACGTTTTAAAAACACGCATCAAATTGAAACAAAATTTGAATGGTACAGATGAGCAAAAACCTTCCCTTAGTTCCTGGTGAAAAAAGTTGTGCTATTTAAAAGTAATTAAACACTGTAACTACTTCAGCATTCACAATCTTAATAGATTCCAATTAGTGGTTAAATTGCTGGAAGTGAGGGGTAGTTGTGTGTAACTATTAATCTAAAAAAACAATAGCAAAGACTTTCAGATTTCCATTGTACAAGAAGATTAAACAAGCACATAATGAAAATGTTTATAGTCTTCATCTTGCTGAAAAAACCTGACATGCATATACTTTAAAGTTTTCCTTTAAAATACCTCAAATTAACTGATAATTTTTTGTCTGACTTTTATACGGACCAGATTATTTGGAGCAAATGCAAAACTAAAGAGTTAAATTAATACTTTTTCAAGTTTAAAAGAATAAAAACAGTAAAGCATACAAATGCTTATTTAGTATGTATAAAATAGCGAGCTTTTGTCAAATTAACTCACACCATGAAAACCCAGCATATTATCCATTTAACTTGGAGTAACCCTTTTTTTTTTAATTAAAAATAGTGATTTTTGAGTGATTTTCTTCTAGTCAACTTTTAGCAGAGTAACAGAATGTAGAGGATGATCTTAAATACAATCTAAGAACTCCTAAAGCCAAGATAAACAGGAACATTCAAAGTCCAAGCACGATGTAAAGAAACTATCAAAGGGAATGGATAAAGTAGCAGTGTGCGTAATTAAGGAAGAAGTGAGACTTAGGATGATTAGACAAATTTTCCTGCTAATAATTCAATATTTGCACTGGTTATCCTATCAAAGAATGATTTTATTTGGTGTCTTCAATGACAGCTCCAATGTGCCTGAAGATTAATATACATATAGAGTTTTAAAATAAATGAACAGCAGTAGGCAGACAAAACAGCAAGTCTGGCAACATGGACTTCTGTAAACACTACAGGATTGCTGAAGCAATACAAATCTTAAGAGTCTGTGAAACAATATGGTCACATTGAAAAAGGAGCCACTTCTATGACAGTCTAGCATCCCAGTTTGGAGAGCCAGTCTTCCCGGTCTGGGAAACCCCAAATGTAGCATTTAAACAAACCCTTTGATTCCTAAAGGAGAATGAATTTAATTTACTTTTGTATCTCTCTGCAGACCTTTCAACTATAATCCAGTGGATTACTTGGATTTGGAAGGTAAAGTTTTTGCCAGAGAATAAAGCTGAAGGAACCACCAAATCAGGCCTCCAATTTGCAGCTCATGTATTATAGGAAAAACAAATAAAAAAAATCTATTTGTTTCACTTGGTTACACACACTGCCCACAGACTCATCTCTTTTTGCACCTGTAAATGCTGTCCTCTGTTTAGAATCTCTACCATTTTCCCTTTTTGGGCATTAATATTAATAATTTCCTACCAAAGAGAGCAGTCAGTTCAACCTGTACCTTTGCCTGTACCCTTCCACACTCATTCTTGTTCCTGCCTTCAGGGCATTCCCATTGTTCGTAACTTTGTGGAGTTACAGTTTGGAAGGAAAACTAGCAGACAGACAGCTGATGTCACCTCCATTTAGAATGTGCATACAGTGTGGGACTGAAATGACAACATTTTAACACTGTTTTATGGCCCTATATCATTAACACTATGCAAAATTAATAGGTCCAGCTTCCCAGAGGACTGTGCTCAGCACGGCACCCACAGTATCCATACTGCTGCAGATTCCAGAGGCATTATGAGATCCAGTGACTCGTGAATTTGCCCTTTTCTTCTGCTCTTTTTTTCATGCTGCATAGGCATTTTTGAGTGCTGTCTTTTATCTGCAGATGCTGTGAAGGGCTTACATAATTTTTTTTGTCTATTTAATTTCTTGCCAACTGTGTCTGTTTTGTGGATTTAGATTCTGCAAAAGTATTCAAAGAAGTGCTCTTAAAAAGGTTAATTTCCATCACTGATCATAAAGCGACATCACAAGTTTTTTAGATATTCCAGTAACTTCTGAGAATTGATTGTTCCTTACTAGAACAACTCTTAATTCATTATCAAGTTTAAAAAAAAAGTTCTGTGCATATATTTTAAAAGTTGAAAAAACAGAGTAAAATTTTACCAATAAAATTACTATGTATGGACAAAACTGTTCAGATAATATCACCACTATTGGCAGAAACAATGAGGTTATTGTATTAGTAAAAATGTAGCATTAACGACCTGTGGTTTGTAATCTTCGGTTACCTTGGTACCCAGATGACTTGTCAGTCTGCGAGGAACAGAATAGTTACTACTAGAGCTCATAACACTGGCTGTCTCGTGGTCGACTCGAGCAGCAGAACCCTACAGATTTAAAGAACAACTCATATGAAACAAAGTCTGGGGGAAATAACAACACTGGCTAATTCAGTTTCAGCACTGGAAGATGCAGTTGTGCAGACAGCAATGAACTGCCAAGCTGTTTCTGTTAGGTCCTCTCTGCCCCAATATAACTTAGAGGTCATTGTTAAACCTGGTTTTATTATCACCTTTTCCTGAGGTTCAATCTCAATAGAACTTCAACAGTATTTTCAACTGAATGGATTTACAGTTACTATTTTCACCAAAAAGTGGATTTTGGAACAAACTGAAAAGTAATTTTGACAGAGTGAAAAAATAATAACCTCCACTTTTATGTCAGATTTTGTAATGCACTGGAATAGGTATCCAAGAACACACCAGTAACAAGAGACTGATGAGGGCAATCAATAGCTCTACTTGAAACTGTCTGTTTCAAAAGCAAATTTTAAGTGGTTGAGTAATTTTTTTAGTGAAAATTATAAAATAATGCTGACATTACTTGATGTAATTTTCTTAGTATCTAGGTATGCTCCTACCTGTATTAGCAAGACTCAATTATTAGTATATTTGTTCTTTTTTCATTAATATAATGTATTCACATTTTTCCTTTCTCTGCCACTTTTAATCCACTCATATTCTTTACTCTGTTTGCTGTTTCTTTCTTTCTTTCTGTGAAGCTTCCGTTACTACGTCACTCCCTTCCCATTTGCTTTGAGAAAAAATGTATATAAAAAATATAGAGAGAATATTTTTAGTATCAATAACTGTTTTCCTGAGGCAGTCACCAGTTTTTCTTTGATCTTCTAAAAAAGCAAAACTCTGTTAATGGAATTATTAGCCTAGCTTGCGTTTTCAAACTATCAATTAATATTAATATCAATTAATATCAACTAATATAATGTAATGTAAAATAAAATAATATAATAAATATCAATATAAATCAATATTAATATCAATTAATATTAACTAACATTTTCAAACTATCAATTAATATATTTTTTTTCAGTAAAAACAGGTAACACACTGAAGAAAACTCCATGGAAGACACTATGTAATAATGTCTGTTTCTTCCATGTGCTCCATAAAGGAAAAGGAGTTTTGCAGTTCACACATTTCAACATCTTAAATGTGAAGTTGAAAGAGATTGTAAGTACAAGGTAGGAGTAACTTAATGAAGTGTTTGTATAGACAGGAAAGAATCTAGTTATACTGGTATATTTAAACACATTAACATTATAACACTCATTTTACTCTCTCATTTGAATCCAGAAAATGTGCTACATGTTCCAGAAGAAGTATTTTATGCTACAAGAGTGTAACTGGAATTATTTAAATTAACATCATTTATTCCAATCCATCTTTCTTATGTAAACAAATCCTTACTTTCTCTGTTGACTACAGGGAAAAAAAATCAAAATCTAAAAGCTTAGGAAGAAAATCACACTACATTTTCTCCATTGACTTACATAATGTTTAGTGCTAAGAATATTGGAATGAATTCTTTTACACCATAAAATCCCTTCATATTTCCTCAAACTACATTCACAGGACGACAGGTTCAACATAATGGGCGTACCAAAATTACCCATTATTAAGCTCAGCATGATTGTTTCATCCAAGAAGGTAAAAAGGACGTAAGTCTGGGGCACTATCTATTAAAATTCACCCTGGTGTAGATAAAAAAAGCAAAATTTTCCTATTGTTTCCCCTGAACTACATCAACCTCACTTCAGGCAGCGAATTCCTTCAGAGCCATCACATGGCTCTGCCACCTGGGGGACACCAGGATGCTCAGCTGAAGTGCAGATAACATTTCTCACTGGCTTGTAAAGACTAATGCCAAGGAAGTAACGTCAGGTGAGCAGCCACTCATGCAAGAAAATGGGAAATGACAT
Organism: Thryothorus ludovicianus; assembly: GCA_013397245.1. NCBI lineage: Eukaryota > Metazoa > Chordata > Aves > Passeriformes > Certhiidae > Thryothorus > Thryothorus ludovicianus. The sequence continues at coordinate 30,690 of VZTB01002687.1, read as the reverse complement.
GTGGACCCTGTGTAGGACCTCCTCCTTCAAAAATCTTTTCTGGTCTACTTCATCTTGTTTCTGCCTTTTGTATTTCACTGTCTTTTACACATTGTTTTACCCTAATATCTACCATGCCAATTGAGTAATTTTCCTTGTTTTGTGACACATTTCCTTAACAAGATGGACAATCTCAACAGATTTTTTTATGAAACTTACAAAACAAAGCTATAAAAATTTTACTTCAGCGGGAGAATAGTGAGTGCAATGGAAAAGAAATGAGAGCTGAAAGATGGTGCTGAAAAGGACACTTGAATAGTGGAAAATCCTGCACTCAATTAACATTTACTACAAAACCAATTAGAACCAAGTAATCTGGTGAAAATTTTTTTTTTTCACTACACTGAATAGTGACTGCTCTAAGTATACTGAGCTGGTTTATCAGAAATAAATGTTATGCCCAATCCATTAAACCTTCTCTGCCTGGGCTTGTACTGAAAGCAAATAATCCCCAGATGGGTGTTTTAACACAGATACAGTGCCCGCTCTATTTCCCACAGTGAGGAAGGAATATCCATGTTTTGTAAGTTTTTACAATGCAAAGGCCAAAATTGCACAAATCCTCAATGTTAAGGCCTCAACTGAATTATGAATGGATCTTCCATTTGCATAAGTCTACCAAGACACGACAACCCCTTCTTCCTTCCTCCTCTGTAGAATACATTGTCCAGGAAAAACTCCTAATTCATCCTCTGAAGATGGATGATAGAGCAACAGTGCATCAATAATTTAAATATATTATGCTTTCAGCTCTAAAGCAGCAGCGAACTATCTTCTTGCCAAACGATAAAGCTGTCATAAAAATTAAGAGTCAGAACCTCAATAAGATATGGATGATAGAATTTAATTCCAAATCATGATCAAATGTATTTCAAAAGTAAAATTATGAGCTGTGCTTAGAGTTTAATCAAGTGAAATACTCCAGCCAAACCACAAGTCTCTCTCATAAATCTCCCATAAGACACTTTTGGAAATATTCAAATAATTCTACTTCCCTGGAGTAACAAACATATCCTATTAAATCTGTAAGGTGAAGTTTCAAAAACTCAAATTTGTGAGAATGTCTAAGCTACAGCTAGAAATCATGAAGGAAATAATCATGGTAAATAAATAAAAGTCTTTTTAGCCAAAGAGAGAAGTAATAAATTTTGATAAATACTAGTTTTAAAAGACAAGTAAGGAATTTAATGTTTACCTCAAAATATTCCACTAATGTATTTCAGTAACAAAAGGAGGAACAGCAATGAAAGATTATTTAGAAGCATTTAAATAACCCTTCAGCCAACTTTCAGACTACCTCACTGTTACTTCAGTTTCAAAGCTTTAGATAATCCCATATTCAAGAAACAGTATTGATAAATCTGTAATTTATTTCTTTTTAAAAAAATCATCAATATGTTAGTGGTAATTTCTAAAATGAAAATTTGAAAGATTTTCCATAATTTACTAACACTTCTTATGTAACAATTCACATACAATGAAATACATTTTCTGTAGTCATTCTTCATCTTTCACGCCATTAGGCTCATTAATCATTTAAACAAAATAAAAATGCTCCCTGCATTATTGAATATTTGTACTTCCCTTTATTAAAACACTTCCTTACAGTAAATACAAGATATTTACCAGATATAGATGGAAAGAAGAAAAACATACATTTTTTTAAATGAGTAAGTTAAATACCAACATCTAAGCATCACATTCGTCAAATATTTCATTACATATTAAACCAAGCAAAACACTCTATTTACCTGACCAGTACTGCTGGTTGCCACATTGGTTTCTGCTGCTCCTTGACCTTCACTCTGAGTCTCTGTATCATGGGAACCTGCTTCATGCTTGCTTTGAGGTGCTCTCTGTTAATACAAGAATTTAGGAAATTACAAACAGAAATGAGGTACAATTTACCATTCAAAGCTTTTTCAACTGTGAGCGCATCAATACTGCATCCTCAGGAAGCCACTGAGCAACACTTTCCATTTCATAACTCTGAGCCTAAAGAATTAACAGCTGAGACTGAGTATCTTCAAAAAACTGCGAGACGAAAGAGAAGCATTCCCTCTGAGGCTTACAGCCCTGCAAGATAAAGGATCTGCTGTGACACACAGCAGCACCATTTTCCACCAGCCGTGCTCACATCCCTATCAGAAATGTAACAGAATTGGAGCAAACAACTGTCTGCTCTGCTCGGCCACGTGAGCCCTGCTTTTACTGCTCAGTTCAGTTAAGTGTCACGTTCAAAGATGAATAATTTCTGCTTGAACAGAAGGGTATCTCTACTACAAGAATCATCCTAAATGTCAAGGACAAACAGTGCAGGAATTACCACTTTGACAGAAAATAAATTTATATAGCTGATACTGATCCATCTAAAATTTTGTCAAAATAAATTTAACTGACATGGCAAGCTGGTACAGACAGGTTTCAGCTCCTTTAGGAAAAGAGTTTTTTATATATCTACATAAAAATTAAACTGGTGTCCCTGTTGCTGATAGGCATTTAAATGAGCAGTTATGAAATATGTAAAGTATCAAAAGTCATCTATTAATGTGTTTAAAACATCTCAGATTTTCAGGAAGACATTAATGGCTGAAGCCCAGTGCTAAAAGCAAGATTATTTTCTAAGTATTTTTTCCTGTTGTTTCCTTCATCTCATAGACTAAGAGGCTACTAACAGACAACACAACCTTAATTCATTTCTTTAGCTATATATGGTATATGTCATGCAGTTTCTATGTGGCTCTCCCATGTTCTTGAGCTGCAGAGCCTAGGATAGCACAGTCTGCTTCATCTTGCTTTAAGGGTATTTATCTCTGACTTTAAGCAATACTGCTCTTCAATGTACACACCCTGAAACATCTTTGGATACTCTCAAGAGATTAAATTCATACAGTATCACTGGCATAAATAATTCTGTTTTGTTCATCTAAGACAGAAGAGTCTCATAACATTGAGCAGAATCTCAGGAACCAATAATGAGCATGTGAAGTGATATTTAGGGACAAACTTAAAAGTGTAAATATAGTTTAACTAAAGGAATAAGGTACATCAGAAATGCAGGATATTACACTAGTATATATATACTACTAACAGTTTAATATTAATTTACTATTAATAGTGTAATATATATACTACTAATAGTATATATACCATTAATATACTATTAAACTAGTAATATGAGAAAACTGGAAACAACTATAGGTAACAAATTCCTTGACATTACATCTTTACTTATGGAAAATGAGTAAGCCACAAAGTAAATCTTAAAGTATTTTAGGACACATAGTGTTACTACTTTTAAAAATCTGATCTCTAATTTTTCAGACTCTTTGTCACCGTGTATGAAATGAAACTGCTATTGATAAAGTAAACTGAAGAAACTTTGGTTCCCAGTACAAGAGTGAGGCACCCAGTCTAGATCAGGCCCTGCCATACATTAGGTGAACTCAATACAAAGCTAAATTCCTGCCTCACAATACATTCAATCTCAAATAAAGTGTAATTATGAGTTTGACAAAATCTACATCTAAGCCTCTAGTGTAATTCAAGACAGAATTTTACAGTCACTAAATGGTTTTTTTTAATATCACAAAGAAAGCAGTACTGAACATGCCAAGAGATGAAAATCTGAATGGTTTGTTAGTAGGGCTCTGACCCACTGGGTCACCTGAGGGGGAATAAGACTTCTCTTCCAAGAACTCTCCTGGGGCTGAGTGGTAAAAATGGGGTGTACCTATTAAACAGTTCTGCTGCACCCAGAGCACAGACAGAGAGATACCTCATTCCCTGACAAAAATTTTTACTCTCCTTTAACACTCTCTGCTCCTATTAACTTACATTTGTTTGCTACATGCTATTTATGAATGAGATGCCTTCCCATTTCCTCTAAGCACTCTCAAAAATATGCCAATACAAAAAGTAGTCAACTCAACACATAAAACATTTTTTTTTAACAGTTACTAGCAGGGTCCATCTGATTTGAAATACAAAACGTGCTTGCAATGTGTAAAACCCATTACTGTCACATGATTTATCAGCTAGACTTGAACATCAAATCTGGGAGTTCTCAGTGAAGACTGAGAACCCTACCACTTCAGTCACTGAAGTGATCTGAAGTAAGCTGTCTTCTTCACTGGCACAAAGGAGTTAATAACAACACAGGCAGCAGAAAGCAGATTATTAGTTGAGAACTGAGTTATTTATATAAATATGTATTTTATATATATATATGATTAAACATATTTATTATATATGTAAGTAGCACATATCCATGCACACAGATAATGTATTTTTGTATAGATACAGTATTACTGTAAATAAATTAAAGGTCATCTGACAGACTGTAGATTAGTGGTTAGAAAGGCAATATAACCACTGAAAGTATGTCCCCTCTTTATGCTACCTTTCAACATGAACACAGGACCTGTGGAAGAAAATACAGAGGCTACCAACCACATCAACAAAGAAACAGAGCATGTGAACAGCAGCAGCTTCTGTAATCCCTACGTGAGGTCCAGCTGCCAGAGAATGGCACTCAGGTCCCCTGGGTCAATCTGTACCACCTGTTTTGAGGCAAGATTTTTGAAGAGGCCTAAGCTGGGTTTGTAACCTCTGTGATTGCTGAATTTTGGCATCAGACAGTAAAAGTCAGTTTGACAGAGTTCACTTGTTTACTCTTGCAGCAGGAGACTGCATATGCTGATTACAGGGACATGGAACTGCTTCTTTAATTGCACTTGCCACAATTTTCTAAGTGCTTCTGAAGTCAGCAAGAACTACCATTATCAAGTATTAATTTCCATATATTCATTAGTAGAAAATTATAACCTCTAGCTAAGATAGTAGACCTTGACTATTTCTGCTAACAAAGCCAATTACAAATAATTTTACCTAATACTTTTGATACAACTTGAGTTGCCAAAGCAGACACATATTCATTAGGAATTGCCATTACTCCATATTAAATGCAACATACATACATGTATAAGTAAGATATATCTAAGAAAATGGAAAATGCAACAAATGAAACAAAAAATCTCTAAGAAATAATTTTGCTACAGTTGATTAGAAGACAAAAGTCTTGTGAGTCAAATCCTTGAGAATGCTTCTATCCATCACAGTTTAAAACCTGCTGAGCATAATATCAGGAAAAAAAAAATCCTTTATATTTTATCTACAGCAACACTGTGTAATGGAAGCACTTCACATATTTCAAGTTACAGATATAATGAAAGACTGGCCTGTACCACTACTGTCAAAAATTCTTTTAAAATAATTTCATATTTTACCCAACAGCTGAAAATTCTTTTTTTGACAGGTCTAACCCTACAGAGGAAGAAGATAGTACCACCTGCAGGTAAGGAACTTAAATTTTTTCTAGTATCATTCACAAGACTTAGTGATTTGCCGAACCTTAAAAATGTGATAAAATGTGTGCAAGAATTCTCTCTGCTCATTGATTTCCAAAAGCTAATTTTATGTTCTATTTGGTCTTACTCGTCAAGATATATTGCACTTGGATTCCACAGTGACTGGCATCACCACAGGACCTAATGTATCAGCAGACAAGCTCTGATATTTATTACTGTTACCAGATCTTTATAACATAAGGAGCACATTCACTTTGGTTACTGGCACTGAAAACCAGGAAATAAACTTTCCAAACAATTTCCAAGCTAGAAACCCAACATTTCTTTATTACCAGTGCTGAATGCATGGGGAATTCTCCTCGAAGCATGCTCAGTAACAGACTAATAGACCAGGCTATATTCCTGAAACAAATACATATTCATCACATTTCCTGAATACATATATGTATGCTAATTATTTCCATGGACTTAAATGGATATGTGTCGTGGGGTGGCGTTGTTCAATTCAACTAATGAGGTTACTGCGTTTTTTTGTAAAGACACATTCTTGAAACAAAGAAAAAAACTGGAGGAGGGGGCACTTGACTTCTCTTCTGGCCTGGGAGGGACAGCGGACTGGGCCGAGCGGGGTCTGGGTTGGCCCTGCTAGGCCTGGGGTGGCTGGGTTTGGGCTGATTTGATCTCTGGACCAGCTGAAATTTTCTTTCCCAGAGGGGTGGTGAGAGAACTACTGCTTACCAAAGAACTCACCGGGCTTCTTCCCGAAGCCAGAAAGGACTCTGAAACTAAAAGCAACTTTGAAACAAAGAAGCCGCCACGGCTGAGGATTGGAGCAGCCAAGATGGTGCTAGCAGCCACAGCCTGCCTACCTCTCTCGTATGGCTCAAAACGAACTCTGTCTACTCAGCTACTCTAAACCAACTTTAATGTGGGTGAGAAAGAGACAAAAACACCGGCTGCAGGTTTTTTTCCCCAGTTTCAGTGTTTCAGCAAGACGAAGTGAACATGATGCTGGCAAGAACCATGTGTCAGCGGGGAAGCACAGCAAGTTCTTTTTCTCAGTGCAGAATCCAGATTGAGTCAACCTTTCAACATTGTGGGACTCTACAAAAACTGTTTCAATTGATGATAGAACTTAACCTTTGAGGTCAATAAGAAAGAAGTTTGAATTTGGATGGAGGGATTGAAGAGAATATTTTGAACTTAAATTCAAACTCTTTTGTAAAGCTATGGTAAAGATATATATATTTAATATATTAGACATTGTTTCTTTTCTCTGTGACGTATAAAATGTATTGGGGGAAGGTAGCAATTTTATGTACAACTGTGAATTGAAATACTTGTAGTTGAAACAAAGGGATACTACTGTGATTTAAGGAGAAGCTTAGAGAAATGAGAGAAATGAAAAAGACAGTAAAGAGACCTTTGTTCCTAGAGATAAACAAGAAACCTGCTGTATACTAAAGTAGCTCATTCTTAAAACTAACACCCCAATAAATGATGTAGTCTATGAAAGCAGTTGTATAAGAGCTGCATAACAAGAGAAATGGTTTTTGTCATTGAAAAATAATTTTTCTTCCCCAGGTGGTTATTTTCATTTGTGACAAAACTACTAGAAAACCTGTTTTCTTGTGGGAAAGAGAAACTCTTCTCCCCAGGTAAACTGAAGTTAAAACTGTTTTTTAAAGGTAGTAAACTGACTAAAAGTCGTGGGTTTTATCTCTGCATTGTCAGTAGAAAAAAGAAAGGTTATCTAGAATTTAGTTCTGATTATATCATTATTATAATTTTCCTCTTTTAGCTTTGTTAATAAAGTTTTTCTTGTATGTTTTCATGTTTAAATTAGCTTTGTTTTCTTTTCTTTTTAATCCTATCTCACAATAAAAATAAACCCCCAACGATACTGTTCACATCTTCTGATGAATCTTTTCTCCTTGAGAGTATCTCAAATATGTGATCAGGCCATAATGTACTTCTCTTATCATTCTTTGTTGCCACACACAATCCTTGTTCTCAAAACTAAGATGCCAGCTAGTACATATTAATTACTGATATACGTAAATAAGGAAGCATTAGTTGGACCATAACTTATTAGTTAGAGGTGTAGGGAGTTAACACAAGGCCACACTAATCTCTGGCATTTCTACTAAGCACTGTATGGTACACAACTAAGTATTAGCCAAATATAGGGATCAAACACTAATGTGCTGAAGTTAAAAGAATTTTCCAGTGTTTTCCCACTGTTGCATAGACTTCTAAAAGAAATATACTTGTTCACTAACAGTATCAGGCACAGGATAAAAATGCAAAAAATGTCTCATTTTTGTGTTTATCAGTTATATGGACTTTGCAGTGTGACTGCACTACCAATTTCAGAATTAGATCTAGCTGTTCTCTGTAGGAGATGGTTATCACTTGGAAATGATTAACACAGACAATAAAGCATAACGGTGTGTGTAGTGACTGCCTCCTTTATCATCATGAGTACCCTGGTAACTCAGTCCTAAAATATCTAACTATGCAAGCAGATATCCAAACATTTTCCAGATAAGACACATTGTATGAAAATTTCAATATATCAGACCTTAAGTGTATGAGGCAGCCAAATAATTTGGTGGAAGGAGTGAAAAACCAAGACAAAACCTTTTTTCTGTAGTTGCACCTTAATGCTGTTTGAGTCCCTGAGCTCAGGTGAACTCTGTGGGGAAAGGATCTAACTGACTATATGGGGCACAAGTATCTGTTGAGAGGCTGGTAAACCAGGCAGGGAGAGCTTTACACCAGAAATGACAGGGGATGAGGGGTAGGGTTGGCGAGGCAGGAGCCTTGACTGATGGGAACATAAGGGCAGAGAACATGGCTGAGATAACAGGAACGTCCTTGGGCACAGGCAAGCATGGAAGAACAAGGTGCAGCAGAGTTGCTTTGCTGGAAAAGCTCCCAAGCCTGCACTGGGCAATGGGTGTGGCTGTGTGCTGCTCTCTGGCATTTCCCTGCACTGCTGCTCAGAGAGTAAGCAGGAGGTGAGGGCACAGGGAGGTGGACTGAAAACTACTGGAATAGCTAGGAATTAGTAGTAGTAGCACAGTAGTCCAATCAGTAGCACAAAGTACAGGTGGAGGCAAGCCAGAATTAATACTGTGACCAATACTGTCCAACATCTGCATGCTGAGACACAGTGCATTCTCCTCAAGCTGGAGAAGCTGATACCAGCAGAGGCTTCAGCTGCCTTCCAGAGGGACCTGGATGGGTGGGAGGAATGTGCTGAGGGGAAGCTCAAGTGGTTTAAGAAATAGAGTGCAAAGTCCTGCATCTCTGAGGGAACAACCTCAGGCACCACCACAGGCTGAAGCTGTCCAGCTAGGAAGCACTTGGAGGTCCTGGTGTGCCATCATTTCAAGGGCCTTGTGGCAAAAAGTCCAGCAGTGCCCTGTGCTGCAGTAAGGGGCTTACTGCCACCATGGCCAGGGAGGTGGATCTTCCTCTCCTACTCAGCATCCAAAGTCCTGTTCATGCCTGCCCAGCACAATAAAGCTGGATTTAAGATAGATTCATTGAAACAAGTCCTGTGCATACTACAGCAGGCCTTAAGGGTCCTGAGCATCACTCACACACAGGGAGGTTGAGAGAACTGAGACTGTTCAGCTGAATAAAGAGAAGATTCAGGGAGACCTTGTCAATATCTATAAGCACCTTGACTGTCTCATGTCAACAGATCAGGCAACTTTGATTTCACACACTATGGTCTGCATCACTTATAAGAATTTATTTCCCTGCAAATCCTGGAACTATGAAACCAGTATTTTACAAAATGGAAAAATATATATTGTTTAGTGATCCAAATGATGCTTTGAGCTTTTTCTGTAGTTATTTTGGGTGAAGACAAGTCATAAAATATTCATGTCAAACACATAATTAAATCTTCCAGTACAGGAAGTGTATGAGACATTTTAAGTGAATTTCCATAACGAAAGCAGTTTTTGCTAATGGCAATTGCTGCTATGGACTTCGTAATTTACAGGAAATATCCTGCATTTCTTAATATAGAACCCTGGACTTAAACACTAAGAATATACCAGGCTTCTATAATGAACCCTGACAAAAGTTCTATTCATGCTTTTTTTACATTTTATCTCTTATAAAAGACAAGCAAACCATGAAGGTATTTATCAGAGACTCATAATTAGGAAGGTATGTACAACTGTTTGTTTTAATTATGCCTAAAACCAGGACTCAGTCTTTATAAGAATATTGCAAATTGACATTTTTACTGAAATTTCAAGCTTAACTTTTAACTTACATATGATTATTGACTGAAGATCCAAAGTAATATAAGGACTAATTGAAGTATTCCATCCTCAGTTCATTAGAAACATAGCAAGTAACAGTGTAAGAACAATGACTATCCGATTAACTGTGACATCAACAGCTGATGGGAATAATCATGTCTATCACTTTATTCAAATATCTTTGGTTTTTTAGAGAAAATATACATACTATAATAAAAAAAGCAAGTTATTGCTCACTAACCTCTGCTTCAGCTTGGAGGAGCTGTCGTATACGAAGAATATCCTTCTCTATTTGTTGAATTCTGGCCACCCTTGCCTGAAATGAATGGATTTTCATGTTTGTTAAAAAACTCCTTTTACTTACTCTACAGAGTGACAGCAAAAACAGTTTTAGGCAAGCACTGTAGATTAAGAACTAAATCAACTTCAGAAGGTACACGCAACAGATACTATATGCAGTAATTCAAGTGTTCTTCATAATGAAAGGAATGATTGTAAGCATTCAAAACAAAAGTGAGTTGCTGGGGTTTTAACAACAACGAATATTTATTTGGATATAATAGGTCACACAGCACACATTTAGGTATTAAAAAATGCTCCTCTTAACTTGCACAGTATTCCCGTTTATGAAACTGACATTTTAAGCATATCTTTAGCAAATTATTTCACCTTCATCTCAAATACCAAAATTTTACTTGCCTTACAGAGATCTGAGAGATATTTTTATTTGCAGTGTCTTTGAAGGCATGAGACCCTGACAGACTTCTATTATATTCAGTTGCCGTATTGATTTGGGAATTTTGCTTATGACCAACCCCTCAGATTTTCTATTCCTACAAATCTCAAAGAATTTAACAGCCTAAGTGTATATACATATAAAAAAAGAAAATCTACATACTGCTCCTTTGGTTTATCTGGGATATTACAGATATCTCTGAATTTGTCTTTTACAGGCATATTGTTACTCATTTCCCACTGCAACCATTATGTGGTCAGAAAAGGGGATGTTAAGAGACTCCAAATATGATAGGATACAAGTAATTCACACAAATTGTACAATGAAGCACAGGATGCATTATCAATCTGTAAAACAATAACTATATGAGCTTGATAATTTAATAAATTCACATTATTTGACTTTAAATGTGAGCAGAAGACCATACTGATTAAACAGTTTGGTTTCTTTTTTGTGCCATGGATAGATAAATACAATGGACATATTGATAAAATGTTCTGATGCCTTTACTTGATTAACAATTACAATGCTACACTAGAAAAGCAATCTAGTTGACACTGCAAAGATCAACATTATAACCAACCTTATTTGACACGTTTATAATCTGAAAATGGAAATAAGAACATTCAAAAGGTGCTAATGCCAAAAAATGCACATGCAATAGAAACAAAATGCTATCTAGAAAATGTAGAAATACAAAGGAAAATGTAACCACAAAACATGAACTACTGAAACACACATCAGAAGCAGCTGTGAGAAAAGCACTATAAGCACCAACATTTAGGAGAGTTGGAAAGCTACAACTTTAAGTTATAAATTTGATTTTGTAAAGCAGATTATTGGAAAACACATAGAAGCTTCAGCACAGAGGCAGATAATTTATCCTATCCTTTGCTCCTGGTTCAAGAGATTTTTAAGTATTAGAAAGATTTAAAAAAAATTATTTCTGGGAATATCTATGCATTGGTGACATGATGCATGACTCACAAAATATGTCTCTCATTGTCCTTAAGAATTACTTGAATTTCATAAAATAATAGAATAGTCTAGGTTGGAAGTGACCTTGGAAGGTCATCTATTCCAAACTCCCTGCCAAGGGCAGAAATATCTCCAAGTAAATCAGGTTGCTGAAAGCCCTTTCTGACCTTGAATGTTTCCAGGGATGGGGCCCCTGCTGCCTCTTGGCAACCTCTTCCAGTATTTCACCACTGCAACCATAGAACACTTGTATCTTGCACCTATTCTGAATCAATTCTCAAAGAATTTAAAGTCATTACCTCTTCTCCTATCACTATTCCCAGCTAAAAGTCTTCCTACAGGTCCCCTTTAAGCAGTCAAAAGATGCACTTCTCCCCAAAATTTCCCATGAACTGAGTTTCTGTGTAACCAGCAATGTAACCAATAAAGGGCATCAAGAAAATCTGAGTATCTTTATATATTCACCTAAACACAGAAAAAAAATTTTGTGCAGATGAAAATGATTAAATACTGCATGATTTGCCAAGTATTACCGACTGAGCTCTCCAAAGGGACAGGAGTTCTATCCACCCTTTCCAAATTTAGTCCAGAGATTTAAACATCAGATCATTCTTCTAAATAATTTTTTTCAAATACAGGGAAACTGGGGAGTTCCACTAACTAGGAGTTTTGTGCCAAACACTGCAGAAGCAGAAAAAAGGAATGCATTTCTTGCCACAAAGGGGTAGAGTCTAATGGCAAATGGGCAAATGTCTGAGATACACAGAGGAACAAGCAACAGCAATGTTTTTAAATTTAGAACCTACTTGAGAAATATCACCTTTTATTTCTATTTGTTCATACTACATTCCCATTTATTGTTATATTTACTTGTAACTTTTATTAACATAAAATAATTACATACAGTAACGTTATATTTAAAGTTACACATTATTTGGCTTTCACTGCGCCAGTAAGGTGTCTAAGAAAACAAAAATAAAATTCCTCCACAGTCACAGTTACAGAAAACAATCACTATATAGAAAGTAAAAATAAGGAATAACATTCTGTTTTTAAAATATTGTCTGCCTTTTCTGTTTGGTTGGGGTTTATTCCAAAATAAACACATACAATAGACAAATGTATTAATATCTTGGTATACATATAAGGCCACTGTATAAATCTAACAGTGCTGAAATACTTCTCAGTGTGAAACTCCAGGATCTAAATTTTCTTGTATCTTCAGTAGTCTGATGTTTTAGCAAACTTTTAGAGATCTTGGGATAAATTTTTTTAAATGGCAATTTCATATAAGATCTTAAGGAACTCTTAACCTCAAAAAAATTAGATCCTTTTTGCTCTGACTTGAAGGAAAAATAAATTCTATGTGAACATGAATTCAGTCTTCGAATTTAAGTACTTTTTACTATCTTCTAGAAATTAAGTTTGCTTCTACTTATTACTAAATATATCAGTTACAACCTTTGAACAGTGAAAATAAAACACAGCTAAGAATATGTTTTTCTTTTTTTTCAAGTAAGCATAACTACGTGAAATTATCAGCTTCGGAGAACAGTTAGTGTAATCATTACATATCATTACAATCAATACAAGTTAGTGTAAATCATTAAACCAGCTGAAATAAATTGCCAAGAGGCTTCTTATCCATCTTTCTGAGCAACTGCTGGGCAAGTGCTTGTGAACAATCTTCATAGAAGACATCAACAGTGAGTTGCTGCGAGTTAAGCTGCTTCAGAAGGAAACAAAGCCAAATCATGCCAGAAAAAGAATTTAAACAATGGGGAAAGCCATTGTTTCAAGGCCTATGAGAAAGGGCAGTTACAGAAAAGTGCAACGACTACTTGGGCAACTGCAGGTTACCAGTTCCCTCACAGAATAACCTCCTAATTCAGAGGTGTCTGCAATGCCAGCCTTCATGTAGTTGAAATGTTCCCTCCCTTCATCTGACATTTTGCATAATATTCTGTATCCCAATCACTTTGGGTGGAAAGAAAAAGGTAAAAATACAAAGCTGAATATCCTTGCCAAATACAAATGTTCCATTTTGCACATTTAAAGATCATGGTGAAATAATGCAGAAATTACACTTATGTATTCGTACATCAATGAGCTTCTACACATTTTTGACACTGGTCCTTGGCAGAATGAAACCAAGAGGAATTACCAGTTAAATTCACAAGAAGTGCAGGCAGAAGTGGTTACTTTGTATTCAATAATCTTTATATAATCACAGTAGGCACAGTAATTTCTGCAACTAAGTGTTACACAGATACAGAGAGAGTGAAACAGCTGTGACAAACCCCATGTCAAAAATAATTCAAAAACTCATAAAACGTTTCAACATCATCTTGGCAGCATTCTTCCCCCTACCAAATTTAAACCCACCCAACAATCAGGGCAGAAGCAAATTCAGGGTCAGCTTGGTTACTTCCATATAGTGATCTAACTATAGCCAAGTTGTGTGTCTGAATAATTTCTTTTGATCCTTGCCTGAGTGTGTTTAGAGTGCTGCCAGCAGCCTAGCCCGCCTATTTAGCTTAATTTACCTTCCTCTAACTTAAGCCTGCTAACAGCAGTAGAACTTTGCCGGAGTTTTGTTGTGCAGGACCTTCACTCGGACAGGCTGACACAAACTGCATAACTGAATCCATGGAGGGTATCACTCCTGCTGATAAATCTTGATAACAACCCTACAGCTCCCAGATCAGAGCTGATGCCTCTCCAAGCAGACTGAACTTGGGCTGGTCTGAGAACATCAGCACAGACAAATCCCTGCACGGCGCTGCACACATAGCCTGACAGCTGTGGGGTATCTCACCGGCTAAAAACTTTTAACTGTAGGAATTTTCTAAAAAGCCCTATCAGATAACTCACTTTAAAGTTTAAAGCAACTATTCTATCACCTCTTGTAATCGGAAGAGCTGCTTTAACTTGCATGTAATACCAAATTATAAATGTTTCTCATGTAGCAAAAGTTTGTGTTGAGTCAACCTAGTGAGGAAGATAGAGCGAGCCTAAAAAGAATTTGTACTGAAAACACAGATTACTGTCACAGTCATCACAAATATTACTATTTATTTAATAAATCCAGAAATAAACTGTAATAATAATTCAAATTGTTACTTTCCTACTATGGGGGATCATTTTTTATAATCAGCAACCAATTGATTACTTCATTTATGATTTGCACATGATTACATTCTGATTTATACTTCCAAATGGGTGTGTCATATGGTTAGATACATACACATCCTCATTATGAATGCAAAACAACTCTTGGTGAGAGCAAACAACTTCCAGACATGTATGTGAATTACATTTTACTTGAGCACCTTGTTTGAAGAGATTATCCCCTGATACATCTTTTCTGGCTAAGAAAATTTAAGAACAGTAGCTGGATTTTATTCTAAACTTTCATGCTTGAAGAAACCCAGCAAAAAGATGCAAAATTAAGCAGTCGGAAATACACTGGCTTTTTTGAAGCTAAAATGGTAGCAAATTGTAAGGAAATTATCATTAAAAACTATTTTCTGTTGAATAAATGGTCTACATCTGCTGAATCAAAAGGCTTATTTACAAAAGGCAGACAAGGGTATTTTTTGTGGAGCTATTATTTCCTATGTCCCGATTCTTATTTTTTTATTTGAAAAAATAACTAAATATTGTGTTTACACACAGTTTAAAGATACAATTACCAGTAATTTAATCAATAAGCAAGAAAACCATTTCCCTTGCTTTTAACAGTGAGAGTCAAACTCTACCTGTGCTCGCTTCTCCATGTCCTGACAAGTGCCCAGTTGTTCTTCCATTGCAGCTCTGATTTGCCTGGCCTCATACTCCAACTGCCTTCTGGTCATATCTGTTTGCAAGGAGAACTGAAACCAGAGTACAGGGAAGGCATTTTAGCATATAACATTTATGTAAGCAATGTATTTCTCAGAACAAAAAGCAGAATAAATTTCATAAACAAACAAAACATAGTAATACATTCTTAAAACATGACTGCGTTATGAAAAACAGGAACAATGTTCAACCAGCAGACTACAGCTGACTTTCGTCAAATGACTAAATATAATAAACAAGTATTGAGAAAATATCATTTCTTACAGGAACATCTGACTACCAACAAAATTGTGTTGTGTGCCATCTGAATTGGTACTTTCAAAAATATTCAGAAATATTAAGCTACTGCACACAGTGATTGTATTCATAACTGCTGCTATTTACCTTATTTCTAACTACCATGGGAAAAGAACACAAGTGTTCAAAACCCAGGAGCAGCAGTACAGCCTAAGGGAAGACTTGAACTAAAAGAAATTTCAAGGCAAGAGCAAAGCTCTTCGTTGGCTTTGGACAATTACTCGTCTGTAAATAAATGAATCTCCAAGAGCAGTCCTCCCAGAAGATTTCACCAAAGACAATTCAGAAACTCAAGACAATCATCTGCAAGCACCAAATGGAACTTGTCATTTTGCTGCATCTGGACTAAGTAGTAATGGATATAAATTGCCACAAAATGCCTTCAGTGGAGATGTTAAGTAATGCATTCTAATCCTAAGAGCAGCTAAGTGAACTCATTTTCTACGGAACAGGGGACAGAATCTTAAAACCTACGACAGAGTGACACAGATAGAGTTGACAGTGCTTTGAGAATGGGTTGTACTTCCCCAAAATTTTTTAAAGGCCTTCTCCCTTGGTTCTGGCACTCTGCTCAGCCATGATTCAGTGTTACTCCTGCCCATTCAAGAAGCGTTTCTATTGTTTGTTTCTATATCCAGAAGGCTGACTGATCCTTCATCAGGTGTGACTCTCTCAACCACTCTTCCAAACTTTAAGTGTGAAGGAATACACTTCAAATACATCCACACTGCTGACGTCTAACAGGAAATCCTGCATTACGTGGAATATCAGATATCTTCATTATCCCAGATAATGGTGACAACTATTTATAGTTTGGAAGTGCCAAGGTAAAAGCTTACAGCAACACCTGCATAGGCTATAGAATAATTTTACTGATTGTTATGAAATGACAGCTCTTGTGTACATTGTCTTGTGCGAATGTTACTCTCAAATCTAGAAAAATCCACCAAACAAAAGAACAGAGGGAAACAGATTTAAGAGTTAACAGAAATGCAATTCCCTTGTTATAATGACTTCTCAATACTCCTCTGTTTTCACTGACATTTATATTGATACGTATGAATTTTGATGCGTGAAATTCTATGTGTAAAAACATTATTTAGGCTAAGTTATCATTATGAATAATATTAGGCTAAGTTATCATTATGAATATGAAATGAATGATTATGAATGAAAAAAAAATTGAACTAAAGTGATAGTAGAGAATTACACCAAATTAATAAAACACACACAGCATCTTAACAGAGACCAGATACCTCACCAAGCACCCAAGAAGGTACTTACAGTTTCAGTAAGGGGGAGACTATCAATCCTTTTAGTCAGGTTCTGAAGCTGGGCGTAATACCAGTCCTTTTCTTTCTCTTCCTTCTCAAGCTCCGCAAGCAACAGAGATCTATTAAAAGCAGAAGGAGCAAGTGTCTCACCATTAACTCCTCATTTCCATCTGGAAGTTTCAAGAAGGCACTAAGGAGACATTTGAGTTCAGTTCCCTGGACCTGGCTAATCAACCTATCTACTCCTCTGTGCTAAGCATTTCAGGTCCCCATCTACAAGAGAGAAAAATATACATATTTCTCTAAAAAACCCACTCTGAAATCCGAAGCTAGAGATCTTTTGTGAAAACTAAACCACTTATTAGTCATTTGTTAACTTGCACCCTGCTTCTTTCAAAAATGTACTCTGTATAGTGAAACAGCATGTAAGAAAAAGTCTGTCACAGAAGCAAGTACGACCCTCAACCCTGAATTACTGAATTGAGAATCTTCACCTTTGCACTGTCCTTTTGTTTTGTCACCCATAGCAAAACTATGGGTAAAGCACACAGAATAAGCCATTTCTGTGAATGCCTAAAATATTTTAAACCAGAATTTTCCATCATATGTTACAGACAAGATATATTTGCAGTTGTTAAAAGCATTTTAAATGGCTATCATAACCACAATGCATACTTCAGTAACAACTTGAGGAAGACAAAAATAACATATGCAGCCTACCAAGGAAAAAAATCCGTTAGAAATTTCATCTACTATTTTATCAATCCTTCATTAACTGAATTTTATATGATTCTAAATCTTATGGAAATAATGAAATAATACTCATGACTGCAATATTCCTCAAAATGCATATTAAAATTTTCCAGCAAAATCTGCCTAGTAGAAATAAGCAGAAAAGACATACTTTTTATTTTAACATAAGTTTATTATTTTCTTTCTAATGTTTTCTGTGAGTACTGTTCTTCTTTCTGATGTTTTAATATTGCTCATTAACAGAGATGACAAAAATCAACTCTTAGCCAGAGGACAGAAAGCTGCATACAAGTTTTCTCAGTATTATTCCCCATCCCTTAACTTCTGCATCCCTCTCTGGCTGTGGACTTTCTGAGCAAGAGCATATGAACTTTTACAGAGCACACAAATACATTATGAATAATTACTGTAAGTCATTAAGGAACAATTACATAGTATACAACAAATTTCCCCTGACTTTTTTGATAGCGCATCACACACATGATTTGAGAAGGTAATTCATCTTCCACACAAAACAAAGAAGAAAGAACTTTAAAATTTGTATTTAAAAGTATCTGTTTTACTCATTTCCTGCTTTAAAATTGTTTCAAGCTTATTTTGATGATTTAACATTTATTCCATGGCCAATGTAAGTGGCTTGGCATGTGTGCCAACTGAAAATTAAAAGAGA
>VZTB01002687.1:610-12428 GCA_013397245.1 Thryothorus ludovicianus | reverse complement strand
TGTCAACATAAACAAAATGACATAAATTTTCAGATTTGATCCAACAGTCATGTTGAAACAGATTTGTTTTAAGGATGCCAAGGTTTACAATAAAAACGACTGAAAAGAAGTAACAAACTATTACCATAATTTGGCAGGTAACACGAGCAGTATCACAGGACAGCAGTAATTCTTCAGCCACAAGGATGCGGCTGGCAGAAATTCCTAAAGCCCTTTAGGCAGAGTGAAGGCAAAACTAATAGATGATGCCTGGGGAAAGCTTGCTGAGAAAGTTGGTTTTGCCTCCCACCTGCCCATTCTCTTGCCACAGAGCCCAGGTGCCTAACCTCTGACAGAGTGAAATTTTTACCTCCTTGAGTACCCGGGCACCAGTTGTGTCCAGACTGTGAAATAAAATCTGCAAAAGCACAATTAATGCAATCCATATAAAAAGTATTTTTACTTTTGAGGACTTGCAAATGTGAAAGGACTGTTTAATTCTGCCTATAGATGTCAAAGAACTAGTAGCAGAAACTGGAGTAAACATGTGATTAAGTTCCTCTTATGAAATGTAGGGTGTTCAGTATGTGAGACAGTGTGTTCAATCCGTTTTGACGTGCACAATGGATGCTAGAAGCAAGAAAATAACATAGGAACTACCAGTGCTGCAAACACAACATAATGCATGACCCAAGGGGGGTGACTTGTTTAATTCAATATTGTCATTTTCTGAATGATGTCATTGTCTGAAGTGATGCCTCATTTGGGATTACCAGTTTGGTATCACCGCTCCAGAATTCAGATTTTAACAGTCTTTAAGTTTTCTCAACACAAAATTTGAAGGGTCACTACAACTACAGCGGGCAACACTTCAGTTTTCTTGAAAATAAGCCACAACAAGAAGCAGTTCTATGCAGATGTGTCTGTCTGATAAGCTGTTCCCCACATTTAACATTACTCTTAGATCCTATTCCAACCAGAAGTACAGCTGCTTCTCAGCATCCTGGAACTTCCTGGGGTTAGGAGAGGATCCAAAGTAGAAGAGCTGCTATTGCTCATGAAAAACAAGATGGAATAAAACAGTGCAGTTATTCCATCTTTTTTATATCCCCAAGATGTTTACATTATGACTTTCATAGCATCAGAGAAAATTCTGTTCTCTGTCATACCCTGTCAAGTTCTGTGAGAATTCAGCAAAAGAAATGGAGAAAGCTTTAGGAACTTTAAGCTGTTTTTACGAGTTAACAAAAAGTTTTCAATTTGTGCTGTTCTTCTAAAGGGTGGGTTTTTCAAAGACTTCTTATGTGGTATTTTGGAAGGTCCCAACAATACAGGAAGCTGAATGAATGCAGAAAATTCTTCATTTTTTTTGGAAGTATTTTCTGCATAATTATGTCAATATTATTCCTGGCTAAAAGGGAGAAGGGAAACTATATGCTACTCTACTTGCATTAGGTAAATTACAACTCTAACTAATACTTTCACTTTAACTGGTGGGAGATGAGATAAAATAAAATCTTAAAAACCAGTGCTGATACTGTGAAGTTTGAGGTAAGTTTTACCAGCCAGCCAAATGAGATAAGCATAATGGAAGAAAGAAGCCACGAGACAGAAAACACTCCAAATCAACATTAAAGAAATAAAAAAGGAATGGCATAGACCAGAAGGAATAAAGAAGGCATATAAACATTTTCATATAAAATTTCTAAGATGACTGTCATCTTTAGTGGCAAATTACAGAATTTAAGAAGGTGAGATTATTAAATTTGCTAAATTTCCAAGGGCAAACAAGCACAAAAATTAATCTGCAGTGGACTCTGAAAAAATCTGTTGTTGAGATAATGATCTTACCAACTATTCCTGGACATAGCAGAGAAAGCAAGAGATATTTAATGATTAGAGTATTCTAAACTGGCAATTTAAAAGCATAGCGCTGTCACTGCCCATTTTTCTATTTTTATTTTTTTCCCTTTTTTTTAAACTTTAGAATTAGAGGAGAGCCAAGCAAATGAGATATGTGCCAATAATCTCATCTTTATTCTGGCAGGTGAATCAATTGATAAATTTTCTTCCCCTCAATCAAGTGTGGTGGGTTGACCCTGACTCAATGCCAGGTGCCCACCAAACTGCTCTAAATACTTAAATACATCATTTAGTTCTCACACAAACACTGTGGCCCATAAGCAGCATATATTGTGCCAGCATATTAAAATACAGAGTGGAAATGGTCTCCTGCTGTGCATTTCTGAAAAGTGTTACTTTAGTCTAAATTATTTTAGGCTTGTCAAGTTCCACAAGTTCTTGAAAGTCTGTTTAAGTGCAAAAATCCAAAACTGATGAGCAAATGTATGTATTTAGATACACAAAATTTAGTAAATATGCCAAAGAGGTTTAAACATGAAACACAGGAATATAAGTGGTTAATTTTCTTCTACAAACAGTAGCGATTTTAGATGTACAGGACTATATCCCCTCAAGTTTGGATTCATTTGGCCACCCAGGGTTCTAATCAATACCCTACATGTTTCCATATGTACCCTAGAACAGCTTAAAGAATGGAGCAATTTTGGATTATCCGTTATTTCACTAATAATGAAGCTAGATGCGATCTGGCCATGCCTCCATAGATCCATCTTCTCTACAGCACAAATATTTACTCCATCAGCTATGACAGTAACAGTGCCTAAGCTACTCTGAAATTAATACATCCTCATCCCTTTTCTCCGGCGTTATCTGGAACACAGATTGGTTCACTACCTAAGCCCTCTTCACTGCCGAGAAAAACGTCCAAAGAACTATCACCTCAGAATCCACCAGGGTGGGGAAGGATTATAGCTCATAAATCAGAGATGCCAATCACCTTAAAGAACTCTGGCTGCTATAAATGCTTCTTGTTCCAGGTGAGCAGGAGTTCACTGGAACCTCATTGAAAGTTCCAAGTGTGTTTAAAGATTTTAGTAACATCTGTAGAAAAACACAGCACTGGAGGAATACAAACAAATGCACAGTTTGTTAAGACAGTAAATAACAGACACATTAGACTCTTGAAGACTGAGATGAGCAAGTAGATAGATTCCCAAATTCCTAAATATTCGTATACAGCTCCTCAGGAATCTACATTTTACACAAAAGAACAAATATCATTAGTCGTGGTCCCGGCTAGGAGAAGGCAAAAAATAGAGTGGCTGCTAGAAGAGGTCCAGTATGCACCTGTGGGAAGCTGCTTTCATTCAGTTGATAGGACCAAAAAAATGGGACTTGGACATAGTATCTTAGAAGAAAAGCATACATCTTTCAGGTTTTGGCTGCAAAAATTTTGCTGAACTCCAGAGGAAACCCTTTAGAGGAATGGTTTCTAGAAGGCTGTCCATAACCCACACATTATCCACTAAACTTTTCTATTACAACTTCAAAATGGATTTTTTTGCTTGTTAATATCTACTACGCATAAAAACACTGTGTTGCAGTTTATTTGGTTTTGCAGCCCACAGCTTGATATCTCATCCATTAAGTAGGACCAAATCTTTAGGAAACCCTATCTTGCAGATGGGCTTCTGAAAACATCTGGTATTTCAGACAGGTTCATTTTAAAAAATAAAGATGGCTTCAGTGGAAACAGCTGCATGTCTCTTACTTTGCATTTCCTTTTGTAAGTGACCGATCACGTGCTATAATTCTGTATTATGACCTGAAAGGGTGCTCTTGCGATAAATGGGTACCACTGCCTTTCAAGGAAAGACATTCCAGGATTTTGTCAATACAAAACATCCAATGGGAACATCTTGAAGATAAGAACACGTATTTTGTTTAGCTGATACATTGCTGAGAGAGTAGCGGAGCTTGGTAAATGTCTGCTAATAGTAAATAATTGATAAACCAGTTATGGTACTTAATAACCATTTGCAAAAGAGAAAAAGTGACTGCACCATCACATTGTTACAGCTTCGGCATTTATCAACAGTGGTGAGGAGATACGGAGGTGGTTAGAATGCTCCACCCTCACTGTTTAAATATATTTCAGACAGTGACAACCTGCTTATCAAAACAAACAAACAAAAAATCTTCAGCGAACAAAGAGCAACAATGAAATGCATGTATGAAGGAGCAGGAGAAACTGAATGATACTTCAGGATTCTTTTTATACTTTTCTGCATGTGCATCTAAATAAAATGCAAATTCCTGGTTTCTAACCTGTCAAGGTAAATGACAAGTAAATACATCACTGATCAAAAACACATTCATGATAGCTAAATACTAGGTGTGTCAGTACACTGCCACATTAAAATAAGAAGTAAATCCATACTGGAGGAATAAACAAATAAATTTACCTCTCTTTTTCCAGCTCTTCCAAGTAACCAGTGCTTTCTCTGCTTCCATTCATAAAACCTCTTCTTGGAAATGACCCCATGGGGACAGGACTGCACTCCCCTGAGCGGCTCGACACAGACCCTTCCCGGCTTCCACACGAACGCACAGACACCTTTGGCCTTAACTTCACTCCAGCAAAGCTGGTGCTTTCCAAATTCAGTTCTGGATAATAAACAGCAGAAATCTTTCAGAGCTGAAGGTTCAGCCTCACAAAGTTAAAAGATCATTTATACCTTAATTTCTTACTTCCTGAACAAATCCACTGGTATTTTTTATTGGAAACATTTTGCACAGAAATGCAGTGAAAATACTGTGAACAAAAACAACGGATATGGGGGACAGCAGTTATCTGAGCAGATGGCCAAGTTGCAATCCTGGCAATCAGAAGAGTATCCCCACAAAAGCCTGCCTCACTCCTTCCCAGAGGACTTCAGAAATGGGCAGAGTTTTGCATAAACATAATGTGAATTACCTTGTGCCCCACTTCCTAACAATTTCTTTTCCAGAGATCCTGCAAATGCTTTATTATCACGTAACAGAAGATTACTCTGTTCATCACAAGGCTCTTAAATGTAGACATCCCTAAGAAATTTCTGGTGCAGTGGCAGAGGTTATGGCTGTATACAGGGAAGAAGTGGTCTGGGGCTTGCTGGCACTTCCCATACAATGGGATGATACACATTCCAGCATATGCTATAGGGAAGGGGCCATCAATTTGCAGTATGACAGAAACAATTCCAGTAATAGCACATGGAGAGGGCAGGACATGTAAACAAGTTTAGAAAATTGGTGGAACTACACCAACATTAACTTATAGGGATTTTTTTTCTGGAGAAAGAATGTCAGTTATATCAAAAGCAATTAATATGAAATCCTAGAGTAATAGTAGCAAAAGTATAAACGGAGATTTTTTTTTTTTTGAAAATGTGTCTTACATTGTTTAGCAAAAATGTTTAGGCATTGAGACTATGACTAATCATCAAAGTCAGCACTGGAAAAAAGATAAAAATGACTTGGAAAATTTTATCCCAAATTAAAAACAATGGAGAAAGAAATGAACCTACTTAAAACATAAATCTATATCTACCTTTAAGTCGTTCCAGTAAGTCAATCTGTCCAGAAGATGCCATTGCCTCATCTTCAATACTTCCTTGTAATTGTTTCAGTACCTCCTATAAGAAATTAAGCCTAATTAAAAAATCCTTACAATAATAACCCACAAGGTAAATACACCCTGTCTTACCCTAAAGTGCACACTGATGTAACAGCTGCTGAGACACTGATGTAAATTATGTTTCATGTGAGCAGTGATCAAGTGTCTTAATTTAACTGCCATCAGATATATTCTACAATGTTTTCCCCAGCATTGTCATGATGTAAAGTGTATCCTGCATAAACCAATCTGGCAGTTCAATCTATTGGATTATTTGGAAGTTCTTAAACTGAATACCAGTTATTTTGAATTAAGAGATGGAGAAATGTAAGCACAGAGAAATCAGTCAGTCTTGTAAAAAAAAATTTTGGCTATGTAACTAACAGAAAAGTATCTTGGCTAGAAGTAATCCCCAGGATTTGTTTTCTTTGAGGCCTTAGCACCACTGTAAACCAGCAATAACCATGTTATTCTTACTACAAATGCAACCATTACCATGCCTGGGAGCAAAAGATATAGGTTTCCTTCACAACATCTATTATTTGTATTATTACTATTTCTATTTCAACCGCCATCAGGCCCACTAGAAAGAGATGTAGACTCCTTCATGCAGCTGAAGCTTCAAACCCAGGAATACTGCCATGTGCCATTGAAGTTATGTATGATTAAAATTATACAGCTGAAGAAACATAGTTCTGATGCACAAAAAAAAATCAGAGTAAACAACAATTATTACGTTGAAAGGGCCTGTAAACCCCCAGGTCTCAAATGCTCAGTGGCCTAAATTCACATAAAAAATTAAATGCAAGTTGGTGAAACTCTTTTCAATATCATCATGACAGATGCATCAATAGCAAGAACAAATAAAAAAGACTGGCTACAAGGCAAAAAGCCCTTGCTGGAATTTGAAGTATCATTTTTCATACTGTGCTACAGAAAATATTTTTAGAAGCAGCAACAGTCAGGAGATGAAAGCAATTTTGAATAATGGAAGGTATTCTGTAATCTTCATACATAGATTCTGCACACAGGATTGTACTTCTGTTCAAATCTGAAAACTAATGAATTCTAGACAATTAAAAAAGATGTCTATACCAAATTTTTGTTCTTTTAAGTTTAGTGTACCTTACTGTCAATATTGGTGAGTTTTGCAACTTACACAGAAGGTACCTTTTAAATGCATTTTTCTCTTTTCAACGGACAAAAACATAGCACCTATGAAAAGTGAAGACTTCATTTAAGCAGTGCAGTGATGAGCTTTTCTGTATTCAAAGTGCTGTTACTTGTAATTACAAAAAAAAACAAACTAGAGTTAAAGGATTTTGAACTGTGCAGAGCTCTGGGGAAATAATCTCAAGCCCTAGAGTCAGACCACATGATAGTAGCCCAGTTCCTGCAGCCTCTGCCATGCTGCTCTAGGAAGAGTAAATCTGGAGCACAAACCTCGAAATTTCAAGTTTACTCATGGAGTCAAGTTGTTTGCCTACATTCATGTCTTAAGTTTGGACCAGTCTGATGCCAGACTTCCATCCTCCCACACCAGCTGTACCTGGGTTCCCATTGCAGGTATCTCGGAGCATGAACCGAATTCCTTTTGGTTCACGCCAAGCAAGCAGCTACACCCCAGGACTGCTGATGGGCATATACTCCCTGGGACCAGGCTGAAGCTAGTCCAAAGACAAAATATCATCTCCTTTTTCCTCTCATGGCACACACATGTTTCTCAAGTTAGCTTTTCTGTATGTTTCCACATTTCTTTTCTATGGTGCCATTCCTAAGGCGACAATGCCATTAATGAGGCTATGACATCCACTTCAAACTCCATCACAGGACACTTCAAAATCTAAGCTGACCATTCAATAGGCACATAAATAAAGGTGACAAATGTCAGAGAAGCAGATTAAGTCCCTGGGTCAGGTACTGGTGGAAAATAAGGCTGTATTCCAAAATGACAAATTTGAGAATTTGTAACTCTACTTTAATAAGGAATGGAGAAGTTTTTTGCAATAATTCGTCTGGAGGAAACATGGCAAGTTATCTATGTTAATGAAAATTTTTATTTATTCACTATTTATAATCTAGGATTCAACACTTTCATGCATACAGTACTCTGAAACAGTACTTTTCCAGTATAATTTTATATTAAACAATAATATCTTATATTAATAATTACAATATAAAATTATATCAATAGTGTATTATATTATTATAATAATAATTTATAGTATAATTAGCATTTTATATTTAATTTTAATTAGTATTTTATATTTAATCATGTTTGCTAAAGCACAGAATAGCCTCCAAGGTTCAATTAGTATCTAGTTATGCAAATTTCAGTATTTTAGTAGTGGTTCACAGCATCATTCTAAGCAAATTCTTTACTGACTTAGCAATGACTTCCTGAAAAAATACACAAATGTAAGTCTATAAGAAAAGGCTGCAAGGTTTTTTCTGTTCTTTTAAAGAATGCAAGTCAAATTACTGTAATGGTCACTTAAATATAACCTAGTTTATCTTGTCCTGTGCAGAAGTACAAAAGAATATTTTTGGAAATTGAGCTAGCCTTATGATTCATCATAATTTAAAAGGGAATTTATAATTTATCTTCACAGTCTCTGGACTGTGAAGTACTAAAACACTGTCTAATTTTTGTCCGGTTGGTTGAGTTTTTTTGTTTGGACTCTGGGAATATAATTGTAATGTAAAACTTATTTTATAGATAATTAAATAAAAGAGATCAGATCCGTCAGCATGTAACTGCTCAACTATGGTAAATAAAAGCACCTTAACTAACAGTAGATGCACCCAGTTAAGCTGTAAGGGTTCTTGTAAATAAAATGGTTTAATGGCTGTGAATTTACTCCACTTACTAATAAGGAAAGAAATCACAGAAGATTAATGCTTACAATGGCAGATTTAAAATTCCAAGGACTAAAGACTTAAAGTGTATTCAATTTTAGGGAACTGTATGTATAAATACTTAGGAACATTCCAAAATATGGTATAAGTAAAAAGACATTCTGATGACAATTCAAGTATGTTTGGTCTTGCAAGCACTCTTCTGTCCTCCCCACCTTTAAATATTAAGCTTTATTACTTGTATTCACTTTTGTCATACCTATGTGCATTCAGTGAAGACTAAAATATATAAAAGTCACAATGAAAATTAAATAGATATAATTCCTAGATACAGTACACCAGATATACTCACAGGGCAGTTATGTTGGTTACCACTGTATTTACAACACTGGAGTTTAAAAACAGCTTTAATCACACAAATACAGAAAGTCTTCACAATTTCAGAGAGCAATCCAACATCTATTAGCAACATACAGGATGGGAATTTGCATACTGAATGAATAAGAAATCATTCTTATGAATGATTCTTATTAATCAAATCAGCATTGTTTTTAAATTACATTATTTCTGACAGCATTGGTATTCAAGTGTTTAACCTGGTATGCTGAAAATGTAACATAAAATTTCTAAATTGAAAGTGATTTTTTAACCTCAAATGGAACTGCATATTGCTTCAATTACTATTTAGAAGAGGAGAAAAAATGGTAACATATACTAAAAGAGCATCACTCAAATTCCACAAAACCTTTAAGTGTCAGAACCACGGGGCGGCAGACATGAGAACACTATTTTTTTTTTAGAGATAGTAGAAACTTAAGTTCAAAGTCTTACATGATCTGACATAATTACATGAACTTGACAGTGCATTAATTCTGTCATGGTACAACACTCATAGGCGCTGAGGGAGTGCTTGGAAGAAACTCTTTGCTCCTACACATTTTGGTTAATTATGCTGCTGCTTAATCAGGCTTGGTGGGAGTCCTAATTGCCGTAAGTGCCAAACACTGCTCTGGCTGCTCAACTCCATAACCAGGTCTAAATGATTACACTACCAAAGACAGCACTGCTGACTGAGGTGGAACAACTAGAGCAACTCAAACTTCCAACCTTGCAGAAAGCGGAAAGCATTTCTTATGTGAAACAACGTTCATTTTAATTTCCAACAATGTCATTTTCTAAAAGGAAAATATTCACCCGGTGCCGCCATAGTCAGGAACTGTCACTTGCTGTAACCTCTTTCAGAAGACAGTACCAAGTTTTTAGTGCAAGCACACTGTCAGGTCAACCAAAGTGACCTGATTTTACACTCAGAAAGAGAGCTGTCTAAAGTAACAGCATTACTGATCTACATCATCAGCTCAATTTCACCTAAATTCTAAAAAGAAAAATAAACAAATATTTTCTTCAATTTTCTAGACAATTTGGATCCTGGAAGGAACTTTAGAATTGCAAAGATTTAAAAATATTACTTATTGTAAAATCACAAAAACCACACAGACCCCCAACAATAAAATGCCACTGCTGCTGCTTTGCAGATTACATAATTTCATTGATATTTTAAATATCTGTGTTTTGTAAAATGCTAAACAACTTTTATAACCTCATTTTTAGTTCATGTGAGCTTAAGAAGATGCCTGGTTGCATTAGTTGTACAGCCACTGAATTTACAGAACTTCCCAGAATTCATCACTTGACATTATTTGTAAGAATCAGTCCAGCTTATGACAGTTTCTTCCAATAATACATCAGAAGTGATTGAATGATCAAGACACATATTTTCATAATTACTTCTATTTTGAGGATCTAACCACTGTGCCATCTCCGGCTTTGTCTACCATGCTATCAGTGTTCTGATCCCCTGTGTCACTATCCTGACGTGACAACCTCCTTCATGAGCCTCCAGAACATCATCTCTTCCCTCCTGAAAGACTGGAGTGAATGCGGCACAAAAAACATTCTGCAGATGAAAATCCAACTAAGAACAAGTGAAATAATTTGAGAACGAAGATGCAGGCTCACATTAGGAGGAAAAAAAAGAAATCAAAAGAACATGTTTCCTATGATTACTGCTTTCCCTTGCAAGACTTCAAAAGCTCAAGTGCTTACATGCTGCATGTTTTGAAATTAGATGAAAACCAGGTAGATATTAAAAGGAAAATACTGGTGAATTCACACAGCACAAGTTACAGAAGCTGAAAATTTAGCACCTATTTCAAAAATATTAACACAGGCAAGGAACACTACTGCTGAATCATTCCCTTTTCTCCCTATTTGTTCGAACAATGCATTTGCTAAAAAAAACCAAAAAAAACCAACAAAAATTATTTCACTCTCAGACAAGACCAGCTATTATACAGTAAGGCTGTTCATAAAGGCAGTTAAACACAGCAAATAGGAGAAAATCAGAAAGCTAAGCACTGCTACTCAAAGAAGAAAACTAGGTAACACTGTATTCTGTCCATTTTATCACACTTGTGCCGAATAGGATAAATCCAAAGCTGAAAGAAGCTCCTACTGAGAGCAGGGTGTCCAGGGTTGATGCTACATTGTATCCCCATTCATCGGTTTAGCTCAGAAATAAGTGTTTTACCTTTAAAACTGGATCTGAGAGTGAAGGAAACGTGGTAGAATATCTGAGGTGGTAGTTTTCTAAACATAAAGAGTTTTCAGCTTTTCTACACACACATGGCCTGTGTTGTTCTGCAGAGTGGAGAGCAGGACAGAGCTCTCCTTTGCTTTTTGTTCGTTTTTAGCTAGCTGAGGCAGAGAAGTTTTCTAGACTGTGGTTTTTTTTTCCCCATTTTCTTGGAACTGTTAGAACGTGTTCTGGACTTAAGGGCCAACTTTAAAGGCCAAAAGGGCACCAGGAGCTCATACCTGTGGCCCACCAGGCCTGGCCTGGGCCAGGCCTTTCCCAGCACCAGAGGGACTGACATCATCTGAGCTACAGCTACAAGAGAGAGACTTTCTGAATTTGTCAACTCTGCGGAGTGGCGAGAGGTTTTGTTGTTCAGTGTTGTTACTTGTTGTGTTGGGGAGTGCTTTGACTCTTAAATAAACAACTTTTTTCCACTTTCCTCCAAGGAAATTCTTTTTTCCTGTCCCGAACCAGCTGGGGAGAAGGGTGGCTCAGATTCGTTTTCTAGAGGAACTCCATCCAGAGGTTTTTCCAAATTTGCCCTAAACCAAGAAAAATACATTAACTGGCACCCAACATGCGGCTTGAGAAAGTGGAAAAAAACTTGTACTGACTGCATTTTGGTTGCATTTACTCTGTGTTAGGATAAAGCAGCCAGTAGACATGTTGCTGCTTGAATTCATAATGTCTCCTGGGGTGGAGGCCTCCCTGTATGTCTGTTCCCTAGGCTTTTTTGATATTTTAATACCTCTCTGGTCCCTAGGTTTATTTTCTTATCCAGAAATAGCTCCAGTGTTGACTCTAACACGTAGTTTTTACAG
>VZTB01002686.1:70141-116807 GCA_013397245.1 Thryothorus ludovicianus | reverse complement strand
CCCAAACCCTGCCCAGCATCCATCCCCAAACCCTGCCCAGCATCCCCAGGCTGGGCAGAGCTGCCTCTGCAGGGGATTCTCCAATTCCACATTTCCAATCAAAGCCAACCAGCTCGTCTGATGCAAGGGAAAAAAAAATCAAAAGGACAACGAGTGAGAGGCGGCTCTGATTTCTGCTGCCTGCTGTTCAAAAATTGGGGTTGCAGACTCGGCTGCTCTCCTGAAATAATGCAGCACAGCTTTCATGGGCAGCCTCTCCGAATTCCAAAAGCAAAAAGAGTCCAAGGGAAGTAACAGGAAAGTCCATGCCAATGATGCACTTGTTGGGTTCTGGGTTTCTTTGGGGTTTTTTGGGTTTTTTTGGTGGGGGGGATGAGCTGATCTCCATCCTAAATAGCTCTTTTTACACCACTGGTCATTTTTGTCCCATTCATTTAACAGCTGTCAATCCCTTTTCTGTGCCCACTCTCCAACACAGACGATTTTGTGAGGTTTAACCTGAAGCTTCAATCTTGCTAAAAATACAGAACGTCTGTCAGAGTCTCCCTTTTCACATTTACATCCCTCATGGCACGGAAATTCCTAGACATGCTATTTTGTCAGCCAGCTTCCTAAATACGTATGTCATTTATACAGCAGACTGCACTCTGAGGTGTCAAGGCGCCAACTTCTGTGGCAGACTATTTATTCTCAAACCATGTGCACACAAAAGAAGTGTCCCTTACCTCCTAAAGTGTGACTTTTTGCTTTTTTTCCCCCCCTTTTTTTTACACCTTTATAGCTGAAAAGCTGCAGACAGTCACATGCCAAATCCAGGCTTGCAGAAACTGCAGCCATGGCAAGAGCTTTAAATTTCAAGTGGCTTTCTGTCAGCTGAAAACGATTCCCTGAGCTACAAAACCACATTCTCCCCTTTAATGAAAATATTGTCTTTTGCTGCAGCACTCACAAAGTGCTCATTTGGGGGTTTTGTTCTCGCTGACGTTTTGGGTTTTGTTCCTTCTAAACTGCATGAATCAGTTTTGGACATTGAACAAGAATTAGGTGGGATCTGTAAATGGATTAAAGCATCTCAGTCCACGAGCATCCGGCCAACTCCTCTTCAAAACGAGCCTCTGCCTTAAAGGGGAAGGAATAATGCTGCAAGATGTCTTTAAAAAGCAGCAATGTCCCGACTCCCAGAGCCTCTGTGACAATCCCAAGGTGCCTGTTTCCCCCAGGACAGCTCAGAACTGAATTCTGCAAATTCCAGATCCTCAGAGACTCCAGGTTCTCTTCCCCAGGGTGCTGAGGAGCAAACCCTGCAAACCACACAGATGTCCTGCAGATCCTCCCGAGGGATTTAATCCCTGCCCTTCACTCCTGGCCCTGTTTAGGTCCAGGGTGAATCACAGGCAGCTTTGGAAGCAGATGGGCAGGCTGGAGCCAGGGGACAGCAGAACAGGGACAAGGGACAGAGCAGCTCCCCCTTCCAAAGGGCTCCCACCATGAACCCTCAGTCTCCCAGTCTCAATTCTGACATTTACCAACAAGCAAAGGAGGAAAAATAAAGACCACTCAGATTCACTATGGGGAAAAAATAAATAAATAAATAAAAATGAACCTATCTGTAAATAAAGAGATAGAGCAAGGATTATTTCTCTGCCCTCTCCACACGTGCAATTTCACGTTCTCAGGGTATCTTTTTGTAGGCTGTTTGCTAATTAATTAAGAAAACTGATCAGCTGTTTGTAAGCCAAGCAAACCCAGCCTGGAAATGCAGAGGTTATTACTACAAATGAATGTTATTTTTGCAGCTTGATTATTTAATTCAGACGCCTGCATAGCAACACATAATTACTCCTTGCAAACAGAGCAGCATTGTCAGTGCTCAGCAAGAAACCCAACTGTGGAATAAAAGCAGAGATGTGGCCACAGGGAGATGAACCCAGCCCGGGCAGGGCCAGCACAAACCTGCACCCCAGAGCTGTGGGGGTACCCAGTGCCTGCTCCATCTGGGGGCTTTCCTGACAGAAACCTCTGCCTGGCACATCTGGGCACAGCGGGGCTGGGGAGAGCAGGAATGGCAGGCAGGGAACAGGGAGCCCTGGAAAGGCACAGAAAATCCATCCGAGGGTTCACTCCAGGGTGAGCTGAGCTGGAATCAGCTGCCTGGGGGATCAAATCTGGCTGTTTCCAGGGAAAAGGCCCATTTCTGGGATCTGTGCAGGGCACAGTGCAATTTATTGACCAAACATTGGACTTTTTCACAACGGCTCTCACCTGGCATTTTCTGACTGTTTACAGCAAGAATTTTTTTCCTCGCGTCCTTTCACAAACAAAACTCCTTTTGGAATTCTCTGAGCCTGGCAGAGGAGTGACTCTGAGATGGAGAACACTGCTGGCACTCCCCCTGCCCTGAACCCCAGGCTGGCACAGAGCTCTGCACACCTGCAGGGACACACCTGGCCCAGCCCCGGGGGGCTCCTGCTCACAGGAGGGTTTGTGCTGTGGTTCCCCCAAAATGTGAAGCAGCACTGTCTGCAAACATCACACACAGGACATTTGTGGCCTTGTTTGCCACGGGAGGGTCCCATGAGAACACCTGAGTCCACGCCCAGGTATCAAAGAGCATCTGTCCACACCTTTAACACACCTTTAAACAATGCAGGCCGTGGCCAGAACCAGTCTGACCCCAGGGCACATCACCTGCAGGGCGGTGTTCTGGGGCAGCCCCAGCCCCAAACCCAGCTCCCGGAGCACAGCACTGGTGCAGTTGATGCCAGGGAGATGCCATCTGCTGTCTCCCAGCGTGGGTGTTTGGCAGCAGAGCTGCCAGACTTGCTCAGAAACACAGCCCAGCCCTGGGGAGCAGGGTGTGCTCTGCTGGGGCACACGGCTCCTGCTGCTGCCTCCAGCTCAGCTTTCCAATTTTCCAGACTCTGCCCTGCCCCAGTGTGTGACTCTGAACTCCAAATAAAGTGTGAGTGAGTTCTCCCCACAGCTCAGTCACACACAACAATCCTTTTCCAGCCCCAGAACCAAAAAGTGCAAACAGTGAATTGAGGAGAGTAATGTGGGAGGATGGGGCTGCATAAACTGGGGCTGTAATGGGACAATTAACCCCAATATGAAAATGGACCAAAATTTATAAAAACTCCTGACCCAGGGTCCACCTTGGTTGAGCCTTGGCCAGGCTCTTGCAATGCCCCAGGTGTTTCCTTTAAAGCCCTTTTAATAAATCCCTGCTTTTTCCTTAACTGTGGCAGCTCTGGAGCAGGGACAGCCCCATCAGAAATGCACCAAGCAGCTCCAGAGGCTGCCTGAGCCTCGGTGAGCTCAGCCCTGACATCCCCCCCACCAGCAGCCAGAACTGCATTTTGCTGTGCTGCCAGCACTTTGCAGTTTAAGGGAAATTTCAACAAATCCAGCACGTTTTGGCAAGAGCTGACTGACACGGAACAAGTGTCACCTAACAGCCCTTTGTTTTATTTACTGTCACTCATATGTCTCACCCTGAGCACAGCCTCACCCAGGGTTCCAAAGGAGAAAAAGAACATTATTCATTTCAGGTAATGATCATGAGAGGTGTCTGTATTTAGAATAAACTGCACTGCTTATTCCATCGACTTTCCAGCTTCACCAGAAACAAAGCTGCTCACGGTGCTGAGAACCAGCAATTCACCTGTCTTCATTAAAGTGAAATACACTTAAGCACAAAATACCCCCAAAATTTCAGTGTGATCCTAAAAGATAATTTCATCTTGTTTAAAAAAAAAAAAAAAAAAGGCAGTTATGCTTAAAAACCAACTGGCTTAAAATAAAACTCTGATGAGATCTCCCATGAAGGCTATGGGTCATTGCTTACTACCTCATTTAATCCCTTTGTGGTCTCTTTCTGCTCCATTTCCTTTTTTCCCAGCCAGGTTTCCTGGGTTTGTTTGCCCACCCACATCTCCAGGTTAGGTGGAATTCCAGGTGAAGGAGGTGGCAGCACCCAGAGCTCTCCATCTCTGCCTCTCGAGGGTATTTCACTGCACCCAGCTGGGCAGGGAAATGCCATTTCACAAAATTCACAAGCACACGTTCCACATAAACTCACAGATCCCAGGAGAGGCCGTGGAGGTGCCACATCCCTGCACAAACATCCCCAAACACACCCAGAGTCATTAATTGATGTAATTAATGTAAAGAAGAAAACGAGCTGTAATTAAAATGGCTGAGAGACAAAGCAATAAGCTTTATGATCACAGCAACCCCTGCCAGCCCCACCCTGATCACAGATTCTGCAAAATTCAAAATTCAAATTTCAGATTCTGCTGACCCAGAACTGCCAGGGACCCTCCTGAGCATCCCCACCCCACAGGGCCCAGCACAGCCCTAACGGGACCACGAGAGCATTTCACTGATCCTCAATGGATGCTCCAGTAATTAAATTCCATTAAGGTTTTTCCAGCACTGTGCCAAAGAAATGCAACACTGAAACGAAGACACCATTCGGGCCCCGCCTGACATTTGCCATTAAATGTCATTTATAGCACAGAGCTGGGATCTAATTGCAGAGCAGCAGCAGCCACAGTATTTATCACTTCTATTAAAACAAGCAGCACTCAGCAGTGGGGCTATTCAAAGCCATCATACACAGTTTAAATAGATTTCTCACCTTTTAAATATCAAGAGGCCACATTTTCTTTACCATCTCACTGAGAGGTTTACCTTTGAACAAAGACACGCCGAGAGCTGGAGGATAAAACAATCAGGAGACAGTTTGCTCTGCAAACCCAGCCTGGAGTTTGAACAGCCACTGCCTGCTAAAAAATCACCTGGTGGGCAGGGGAATTTTATAACAGCAAAAATTAAAGCACCTTTGCCAACAGGCTGGGGATGGAAATTATAAAAAGAAAATGAGAAGGAATGCACTGATGAGCCAGGTCCTGTGACTTGGCTGTTCCACCACAGAGGCAAAGGCTGCTCCTGTGAGGAAGCAAAGTGTGTTTGGAAAATAAATGCCTGGAAAGTGAATGTTTCCTTGTGCAGCTCCCCAGAGAATGTGATTTACTCACAAAATGGTCACTTACGGAAATGTTTCCATCTTCTCAGAAACCGCCTCAACACGTGTGTGTCAGTGAGCAGCTGATGTTTGGAGCCAGAGCAAAATCAGCTTTTCAGCCAGAATTCACAGGAGGGGGCTGAGCAGGGGCTGACAAACAGGGACTCACTAAAAACCTGCCAGTAATTAATGGCAACACCCAGAGCAGCTCATCAAGGAAACAAAGCAGCAATCTTAAAAAACCTTAAAAAATGGCAATTTGCAGGAGGCAGACTGTACCTCACCACACAGGGAATTTCTAAAGCAGATCAGGGCTGCCTGCCCTGGGATCAAAAGCTAAATTAGCAACACCGGGCTTTGGAATTTTTCCTGGTATTTATATGTAAATCAGTACTAAATAAACATAGCCCAAACCAGCTCCACAGGCTGCAATCTAATCTAAACTGAAAGATTGGAAAGATGCTCTCCATTCATCTGGAAATAGCCAGATATTGCAAACACTAAAATCAGAAATAACTACACTGAGGATAAACGGGATGCATTTACCTGCTGGACAAGAAAAAAATCTCCAAGCAAAGGTTGGGAGAGAGATAAAAAGAATAAACCCACTGTTCTTGGGTCGTGTGAACAAAAAGCAGTTCTGAAATAAAGAAATGTGGGTTTTAAACGTGCAGCACATCCACGGCCACCGTGGGCACTCTGGTTTGAGTTACAGTGAGCACAGGCAGCCAAGCTAACGCACAATTCCAAAGTTAATCATTTGTCTTGGGCCATATAATCACCACAGCATTACAACTCCAGCAAATGAAGCCACTAATAACTTCTATTACAGAAGTCAAGGTGTTAATTCACTCCCAGGTCCAGCAGCAGAAAGCTCTGAGCCCAAGCAGCAGAAACCTCTCAGTCCTCGAGCACAACTCAAATTAATTTCCTCAATTACTGGAGGCACTGGAGGGAACCCCTCGGTGCCAGAGCTCTGACTGGGATCCTGTGCCATGGCAGGGAGGGGGACAGCTCTCCCCTGGCCTGGCACCAGGATTTACCCCAGGGCAATCCTCAGAGCCCCTCCTTTCCAGCCCGGCTGGAAACAGGAGGATTCTGTGCCTGGATCACCCAGAAATGCAGGAACTGCCAGGGAACCTTGCAAAACACGACTGAAAGTTATTCAGGGAATTTGTATAAAACGTGGTTTAGACAGAGCTCATGATTTGCATCGGCTGCCTTTTGCCAATCTCAGGAAGTTTTTAACACTTCATGAACTTGGCTCTGGGAGCCTGTCTGGGCCAATGGAAGTGTCAGGGACTGTGGATAAAACGAGGAGCTCTGCCTGTGACACACCAGTCAAAGGGAGAAGGCTGCTCAGATCAATACTGAAATCTGGATTTCAGCTGCCTGTCTGCAGCTCTGGCCGTGCCACCTCCCTGGGAGCCTGACCTGGAGAGGCCCCGGAGCTCCCCGAGCGTTCAGAGCCCTGCAGAAGTGACATTGAATATTCACTGGCAGCAGGCACAGTGACAAACCCAAAGCCATTTCCCGGCACTTGAACCGCTGTGAACTGCAGCACTCGTCCTACAAGTGCTTCCCAACGAGCACAGGAGAAAATAATCTGGAATAAAACGCAGCATTAGCTCAAATTTCAATATTTACCCTGCCTGCTGCAAACGCAGCCACGCTCCAGATGTGCTCCCAGCTGTTTGTTTTCCTGGCCCGGTGTCTTTAGCAGCAAACAGCCCCTTGCTTTAATCACCTCCAGATCAGAGATTTATGAGCAGATTTCACCACGGTTAATGGAATTTTGCACTCCAGAGCGGGAAGTTTTCAGCTGGAAGGCCCAAACCAGCTCCAAACTCCAAGGGCTCCTGTTCTGGGGGTGCAGCAAAGCCCACGCAGCCACACCTGAAACCAGGATGCACTTTTTGCACTTTTCAGGTGTTCCCTCCCTGATCTGCCCCAGCTGAGGGAGGGGAGCTCCAAATGCCAGCCAGGCTGGTGCTCATCCCCTGGAGCAGGGGAGAGGGAATCCCTGCCTGTGGAATACCCAGGTGGGAATCCCCAGAACAGCAGAACTGGCACCAAGGGGCAGCTCCCCCTCGGAAAACTCCTCTGCAGCCTCCTCAGGCACAGCCAAAACCACGGCAGCAACTCCTGCAGGCTCCCTGCAGCCCTGTCTGATATTCCACATTCTGCAGCCTCTGCCTGCCGGGGTCCTGGGGTTCACACAAATCAAAGCACCCAATTGCCTTTGCTTTTTTTGCCTGCTTTTTTTTTTTCTTTTTTTTTTTTTTTTAAACACGAGGAATATGAAAGCAGCCGCTGAAGCTGGTCCTTGTTAGCAGACCCATTTTCATCTCTTTAAACTCAAAGAGAGCAATTCCCTTGAAAACTGTCACAGCATTTTCCCAATCCATAAAGAGGAAGTTCAACAGCCTCAGGTCACTAATCGCAACGACGGGAGACACAGAGCATAAATTATGGCTTTCTACTCCACAGCACTGAAACATATATATTCTTTTATCTTACTTATTTGATTCTCTCCATAAACTGAACGTTTTAGGCGTGTTTGTAGTCTAAAAAGGATGTTTTACAAATAAAGAGGAAGCACTTTGTTGTTTACGCAGCATTCCTTCCATGGGGTATTTCAATATCACATCCAGGTGGATGGACAAAGAACTGCTCTACACAACAACATAACTTGGGTGTTTGCCCAAAGGAAAAACTTTATTTGAAGTTTAAGAGTTCCTCGGCGTGAGTTTGTTGGTTTTAATAATTTTGCATAACTTTTAACCTTAAACAACAAACAACTGAAGGGAATGTGATTTAAAAACCCCCAGAAGTTCTGCTTAGAAAGCAGAGCAGGATGTTTATGCGCTGCTAATTTAATTAAAAAGTTATTTTCCTTTCAAATACTCTCTAATGGCCCAAAACGAACCGAGGCTGCTTTAAAAAAAAAAAAATCAATCACTTTAATCAAAATCACGAGTCCAAATTCCCCGTGGATCAGAGCTCGGTGACTGCAGTGTCAAAAATGCAGATCCATCCCACCCCTGGCTGTGAGTGCAGGGGTGGCAGGGGACAAAACCCAGCCCGGGAGCAGCTGAAGCTCTGCCAGGGGACAAAACCCAGCCCGGGAGCAGCTGAAGCTCTGCCAGGGGACAAAACCCAGCCCGGAGCAGCTGAAGCTCTGCCAGGCAGGCACAAGGTGGAGCTGACTCGAAGCCTTTCCCTAAGTGGCTCCATCAGTCCCTGCTGGACAAAAGGGAGATTCTGCCTTTCCTGCCACTCAGGCACAAAATTGATATTAAAAAAGGGAAATTCTGCCATTCCTGCCACCCAGGCATAGAACCCTTACTCAAAAAAGGAGATTTTGCCTTTCCTGCCATTCAGTGACAAAACAGGTATTCAAAAAAGGAGATTTTGCCTTCTTTGCCATGCAGGCACACACCAGATATTAAAAAAGGAGATTTTGCCTTTCCTGCCTATCAGGCACAGAACAGGTACTCAAAACAGGGAGATTTTGCCTTNGCAGCTGAAGCTCTGCCAGGGGACAAAACCCAGCCCGGGAGCAGCTGAAGCTCTGCCAGGGGACAAAACCCAGCCCGGGAGCAGCTGAAGCTCTGCCAGGGGACAAAACCCAGCCCGGGAGCAGCTGAAGCTCTGCCAGGGGACAAAACCCAGCCCGGGAGCAGCTGAAGCTCTGCCAGGCAGGCACAAGGTGGAGCTGACTCGAAGCCTTTCCCTAAGTGGCTCCATCAGTCCCTGCTGGACAAAAGGGAGATTCTGCCTTTCCTGCCACTCAGGCACAAAATTGATATTAAAAAAGGGAAATTCTGCCATTCCTGCCACCCAGGCATAGAACCCTTACTCAAAAAAGGAGATTCTGCTATTCCTGCCACTCCAGGACACACCAGATATTAAAAACGGAGATTTTGCCTTTCCTGCCAATCAGGCACAGAACAGGTACTCAAAACAGGGAGATTTTGCCTTTCCTGGCACAAACCAGATATTAAAAAAGGAGATTTTGCACACGCCAGGCATTCTAAAAGCACCCACCCCCCTCTCCCCTCCCCGTGCCAGCTCCTCTGTCCCTGTCCNTGGAGCTGACTCGAAGCCTTTCCCTAAGTGGCTCCATCAGTCCCTGCTGGACAAAAGGGAGATTCTGCCTTTCCTGCCACTCAGGCACAAAATTGATATTAAAAAAGGGAAATTCTGCCATTCCTGCCACACAGGCATAGAACCCTTACTCAAAAAAGGAGATTCTGCTATTCCTGCCACTCCAGGACACACCAGATATTAAAAACGGAGATTTTGCCTTTCCTGCCAATCAGGCACAGAACAGGTACTCAAAACAGGGAGATTCTGCCTTTCCTTCCACTTATCAGATATTAAAAAAGGAGATTTTGCACACGCCAGGCTTTCTAAAAGCACCCACCCCCTCTCCCCTCCCCGTGCCAGCTCCTCTGTCCCTGTCCCTGCTGCAGACCCTTCCCAGCATTTCCCAATCCCACAGGAAGCCCCCCTGGCACGGGGTGGTCCCGAGCCTCAGGCTCACCCTGCAGTGCCCCCCTGACCTGCCAGGACCCCCCTGCTCTGCTCAGGGGCGCTGCCAGGGCAGGGCCAGCTGGCACCGGGAGCTTTGGGGGGTCCCACACCCCCAGAGCCCCTCTGTGCCTGTTAAAAGCATCACCTGCACCTCCCAGAGCACCCCAGGCACAGCCCCCAGGGATGGGACACGCTGGAATTGTGGCCACGGTGACATTTCCCGTTCCTCGAGGAAACGCTTCTGAAAGCGGGAAAACAAATTTCTTTAATGAATTATCTTCAGCAGCTCACCAAGCATAACAATGTGTCTTTGGAGGCTGAGCAGAGACACAAGAAATCTGACAGTGCTCAAGTAGCCCCAAATGACCAGAGAGAAAATTTCGACTTCAATAATCCTAAAGGTCAGAAGCATTATTAAACATGACAGATGCTCTCACTATTCAACACCAGAGGACATGGCTACATTTATTCTAACTCCATTTTCTCTTGCTACATAAAACCCAGCTAATGTACAATTTGATACTTTTTTTTTCTAAAAGCTAGAGATAACATTTTTTCCCTCCCTATTTTCCAGCTGGCACCCGATGATTTATTTAGCACTCAATTATCTCAGCGCAGGTGGAGGGAACAGGTTTGCTTCGGGTAAGGGGGAGGAGGAAACAACACAGGAGAAAGGTAAAATAAAAAGCTAAAGGTGGTGAAGACCACGCTGCCACGACAAAGGGCTAAAAGAAATTAGAAATTTCCTGGGGGGAATAATCCCCCACAGCCCCCAGTGCCAGCCACGAAAATTCCAACTGCTGGGTGCCAAGGGGGGCAAAACCTGACAGGGCAGTGACATTAAAAAGGAAATAAAAAGTCAAACCAACCCCCTGTGGATTACTGGTGGGGTTTTTCTGTTTGTTTTGGTGGTTTGTATGTTTGTTTGGGGTTTTTTTTTAAGTAGCCCTGAAGTTGTAAGGTCTGGATTGCAACTGCAAAGATCCAGGCCATATGGAAGGAAGGGAGGCAGAGCTGGATTGCAGCCCTAAAAAACACAGATCCAGCCTTAACTTCCAGCTGTTTAATCCTCAGTCTGAACAATGCTGCCATCTGCTTTAAACCTCCAAACACGAGCACTGCCTCTCCAAAAGGCCATGATGTAATTGTGACACAACACTGCAGCTCTGCAGGAATTAATTCAGCTGCACTGGTGCATTACACCACGGAGGCTACTCAGAAAAACACCCCCAAAATCCCACAGAAATGCTCAATGTGCCCCAGCTGACAAAATAATGGCACTGATGAGATGACAGATCTCGGGCAGGTCTGAACACAGCATCTCCACACAGCCCTGAGCACCTTGGGAATGCAAAATATGCTGCTGGAGCTGCCTCTGAATGGATGGCTCCTGCTCCTGCCTCCCTCAGAAGATGTACAACAAAATAAAAAGAACGTTGCTCTATATTTCAGCCGAGTCCAGTGAAACTCCAGTACCCATAAATCCACAGAGCAGCCTCCTGCCTCTGCCCTCAGTTCTGAGGCTCACCTGAGAGACTCTGCAAACCCCCTGCTAATTTACCAGCACTTAGAGAACACTCTGCCATCCAAAAAGAATTTATTTTTACACAGATCTGACAAGCCCAAAGCTCGCTGTGCAGCACAGCTTAGGATCTGTGTGAGAATTCAAAGTGGCATCTGGGTAATAGCAGCCCAAAAAAAATAAAAAAATAAAAAAATACACAGAGAAGCATTGTAAAAAGGAGGGGAATTATCAAAATGGATTCATATGCATCTGGAATTATTTTAATACAAAACGCCCAGCAAATCTCCCTGCGCTGCTGACAAATCACCAGCTGAGGTAAATCCCAGATAATGAAACATTGTAAGGAAGGCTCTATTTAATAATTTAGCCCCTGTCAAGGAGTTTGTATTGATTCTTGTTTCCAGCACAGGCAGAGAATGTTATCTGCAGCCTCACGGCTCAGTGACAGCATCAGTGGATTTAATCACTGTGCAGCCCCTGCCACGCAATCCTTAAACTGTCACCCCTGGTTCTCCATCACTCCTGCCACCTCCTGCCAGCCCTGCACCCGCGTTTTCCTCCTCCCCATCTCCCACCCCTCTCGTGCCCCACTGCAATCACAGCAGCGCTTCGATCTGCTGCACGCTGGACATGAAAGCCAATCTCATTTGCAGGCTAAATTTTTTATTTTAAATAATTCAGGGCTCCTTCAAACGTCTCATTCGTCTGGCTCTCATTAGCAAGGCTGCTGTGTCCCTTCGTGGCAAACTGAGCTGGGCTGAGGCACAATTCCAGAGCCACGGAATCAGCCTGGCCTGGGCTGGAGGGGCCTCAAAGCCCACCCAGTNAGGAAACGCTTCTGAAAGCGGGAAAACAAATTTCTTTAATGAATTATCTTCAGCAGCTCACCAAGCATAACAATGTGTCTTTGGAGGCTGAGCAGAGACACAAGAAATCTGACAGTGCTCAAGTAGCCCCAAATGACCAGAGAGAAAATTTCGACTTCAATAATCCTAAAGGTCAGAAGCATTATTAAACATGACAGATGCTCTCACTATTCAACACCAGAGGACATGGCTACATTTATTCTAACTCCATTTTCTCTTGCTACATAAAACCCAGCTAATGTACAATTTGATACTTTTTTTTTCTAAAAGCTAGAGATAACATTTTTTCCCTCCCTATTTTCCAGCTGGCACCCGATGATTTATTTAGCACTCAATTATCTCAGCGCAGGTGGAGGGAACAGGTTTGCTTCGGGTAAGGGGGAGGAGGAAACAACACAGGAGAAAGGTAAAATAAAAAGCTAAAGGTGGTGAAGACCACGCTGCCACGACAAAGGGCTAAAAGAAATTAGAAATTTCCTGGGGGGAATAATCCCCCACAGCCCCCAGTGCCAGCCACGAAAATTCCAACTGCTGGGTGCCAAGGGGGGCAAAACCTGACAGGGCAGTGACATTAAAAAGGAAATAAAAAGTCAAACCAACCCCCTGTGGATTACTCGGTGGGGTTTTTCTGTTTGTTTTGG
The DNA here is from genome assembly GCA_013397245.1 of Thryothorus ludovicianus. Taxonomy (NCBI): domain Eukaryota; kingdom Metazoa; phylum Chordata; class Aves; order Passeriformes; family Certhiidae; genus Thryothorus; species Thryothorus ludovicianus. Next base: position 104,207 of record VZTB01002686.1, on the reverse strand, counting down.
TGGTTTGTATGTTTGTTTGGGGTTTTTTTTTAAGTAGCCCTGAAGTTGTAAGGTCTGGATTGCAACTGCAAAGATCCAGGCCATATGGAAGGAAGGGAGGCAGAGCTGGATTGCAGCCCTAAAAAACACAGATCCAGCCTTAACTTCCAGCTGTTTAATCCTCAGTCTGAACAATGCTGCCATCTGCTTTAAACCTCCAAACACGAGCACTGCCTCTCCAAAAGGCCATGATGTAATTGTGACACAACACTGCAGCTCTGCAGGAATTAATTCAGCTGCACTGGTGCATTACACCACGGAGGCTACTCAGAAAAACACCCCCAAAATCCCACAGAAATGCTCAATGTGCCCCAGCTGACAAAATAATGGCACTGATGAGATGACAGATCTCGGGCAGGTCTGAACACAGCATCTCCACACAGCCCTGAGCACCTTGGGAATGCAAAATATGCTGCTGGAGCTGCCTCTGAATGGATGGCTCCTGCTCCTGCCTCCCTCAGAAGATGTACAACAAAATAAAAAGAACGTTGCTCTATATTTCAGCCGAGTCCAGTGAAACTCCAGTACCCATAAATCCACAGAGCAGCCTCCTGCCTCTGCCCTCAGTTCTGAGGCTCACCTGAGAGACTCTGCAAACCCCCTGCTAATTTACCAGCACTTAGAGAACACTCTGCCATCCAAAAAGAATTTATTTTTACACAGATCTGACAAGCCCAAAGCTCGCTGTGCAGCACAGCTTAGGATCTGTGTGAGAATTCAAAGTGGCATCTGGGTAATAGCAGCCCAAAAAAAATAAAAAAATAAAAAAATACACAGAGAAGCATTGTAAAAAGGAGGGGAATTATCAAAATGGATTCATATGCATCTGGAATTATTTTAATACAAAACGCCCAGCAAATCTCCCTGCGCTGCTGACAAATCACCAGCTGAGGTAAATCCCAGATAATGAAACATTGTAAGGAAGGCTCTATTTAATAATTTAGCCCCTGTCAAGGAGTTTGTATTGATTCTTGTTTCCAGCACAGGCAGAGAATGTTATCTGCAGCCTCACGGCTCAGTGACAGCATCAGTGGATTTAATCACTGTGCAGCCCCTGCCACGCAATCCTTAAACTGTCACCCCTGGTTCTCCATCACTCCTGCCACCTCCTGCCAGCCCTGCACCCGCGTTTTCCTCCTCCCCATCTCCCACCCCACTCGTGCCCCACTGCAGTCACAGCAGCGCTTCGATCTGCTGCACGCTGGACATGAAAGCCAATCTCATTTGCAGGCTAAATTTTTTATTTTAAATAATTCAGGGCTCCTTCAAACGTCTCATTCGTCTGGCTCTCATTAGCAAGGCTGCTGTGTCCCTTCGTGGCAAACTGAGCTGGGCTGAGGCACAATTCCAGAGCCACGGAATCAGCCTGGCCTGGGCTGGAGGGGCCTCAAAGCCCACCCAGTTCCACCCTGCCATGGGCAGGGACCTTCCCCTACTCCAGCCTGCTCTGGCCAACCTCACCCTGAAAAGGTTTAGCAGTGATCTGGAGGAAAAAGAAAAATCTTTTTTTTGCCTTTTCTTGGCCCTAGAAGGAGTGATGAATCTGGAGAAGCAGGGGGGAAAAAAAAAAATCTGTATTAATCAGCATTTTTTCCACACCAAAAAGGAAAGGTCACGCTGCCTCGGAACTGGCCAGGAAAAATTTGCCACAAATTAATTCAGCTGCAGTTCAGGAACAGAACATCAATTCATCTGCAAACAGAATGAGGCTTTTAAATACATAAATGCTTGTGGCTACAGAAACCTCACCCAGATATCTGCATGCAGAAACCCCAGCTCCTCACCAGGGCAGAGAACAGCACATGGAAATTTAACATGTTTGCTGAAATGCAAGGCCACATGCAGGAGGAATGCAAAGGAGAGGAAGCATGAACTGCATAATTTAGAAAAACAAATTTCTTTGGATTTTCCCCCCTCCTTTATTCCAGGTGGGATGCAATACTTTCCATTTTATAATCCTTTGGATCAGAGCAAAGCGATCCCAGAGGCCCACGCAGCCAAGGTCATCATCCCCAGATTTTCTATTACAGGGCACTAGCAGCATTTCACAACTGTCTTTTTATGCACTTCTGCCTTTCCATCCAGACTATAAATTGTTACAGGGCCCTGGGGCAATCCAGCTGTATACTCCATTCAAATCAGGCTTCAAGGAGAAAGCTCCACAGTCAAGATGCTTCAATCAAGTAAACACACAGGCACAAAGGGCAACTGCATCACAATTAATAACGTTTCCTTTTGTCTGGCAAATTCAGCGTTTTTCTGGTGGAAAGTTTCCCTCTGATGCTCCCATTCAGAGTGTGGCCATTAGCATTTTAAATGTGACACCAAATTAAGTCAGGATATGAGGAAGCACAAACAGGCTGCTGAAATCCATCTGCTGGTCGGGCTCTGGGTCCCCCTGGAGCACAGGAAAACCTCAAAAAGGCAATTTGGGCTCCCCCAGCCAGGCTGGAAACTCGCAGCAGGCAAGGTCTGGAGGGCAGGATGAGAGGGCAGCTCTGCAGAGTGTGAATACAGAGCGAGTGTAACTGGGAATGAGCTGCTCACACAGAGCACCCAGCAGCTGCCTCTCCTCACCCCCTGTACCTTTTGTCCTCCTTTGCTCCACTCCTCCCTTCCCTTCCATTTGCAGGCCTGGAGAAAAATGCAAATCAGCTTCTAGGGTGGGTGAGAGTTCCCTGCTGCTGTCCCTGTGCAAGCGCCTCCTCCCCTGCCAGAGCTGAGCTGGGGCTGCCCAGGCCCCAAAGGTTCATCCCAACTCTCAGCGATGCTCCAGGATAACCTGGCAGGAGCTCAGGGCTCAGATGAGCCCCACCTTGGGCTCTGTGCCTCCTCCCCTGCCAGCGCTGAGCTGGGCCCAGCAGGTTCATCCCAGCTCTCAGGGATGCTCCAGGACATTTCCAGCCCAGCACAGGTGAGTGAGTCCCACCTTGGGCTCCGTGCCTCCCTCCCAAAACACCAAAATCCAGGGAACTTCTGCCCCCTCTGATCTCTGCAGGCACACCAAGCCCTCTCCCACAGCCATGGCTCTGCACTACTTTTGATATTTAAATTGAGCCTTAATCAAAGCTGGATACGCATGGGTTTAGAGGCGCCACATAATTAATATATTCATATCTGAAATGTAATTACTGCTGTTGCATCATATATTTAAAGCCAACAGCTGGCTATTTAAGGTGAGGAAAACACTTCCATTAGGATAAAACAATCTTGTAACCAACACTGCAGGGTTTTTTTGGCTCACAGTGCTCCTGAGGAGGCAGCTCCACCAGGGACACCCCAAGAGCTTGGGACAGAATTCCCAGGCTGAGCTCTGTCACAGAGCTTTGCTCTGACTCTGAAGGGTTCCCAAGGATATTCCTGTTGGATTCCATCACAGTGTGCCACAGCTCTCCCTAAAGCAGCTTTAATTTATACACCTGGCGTTATAAAATGTCCCTTAACCCACAGGAACTGTATTTCTGCATTTATTGCATTTCCTCACACAAATCACTCAGCTAAGTTTTGTTTGTTTTCATCAGCCAGAAGTAATCACAATCAACATTTTAATTAAGATAAAGAGAATGGACAGATTTTTAGGACCTGTTAACCACAAACAAAGCAATAAAAGGAAATTTCACTGTAATTCTTTGTATTATAATCAGCGTAAACTACAAAAGAAACACATTAAATCCTATATTTAATAAAAAACCCTTCAGCTCTGAAGCCATACCCTCAGCCTGAAGAAAACACAAATCTGTTTCTTCAAATGATCGGGAAAGAAATTCAGCAAGAATTTCCACTTTGATAACACAGCACTCTCTAATTAGAATTTAAAAAAAAGGATTTGTTTCCTTTTGGGGGGCAATGGGTGGAACAAAGAGAGTGCTGGGGTGCAAGTGGCAAACAGGACTGGCTGAGCAGATCCTTTGCTATTTCCTCCCAAAATTCCAGACACTTGTGCCAGAAACTCGGGAGATCCAAGTGATTTTGGCCAGGTTTGATCAATTTTAGCAGAGCTCAGGCTGCAGCTCAGAGCCCACAGTAAATAAAGGACAAGCAACTGCAGCCAGGCTGAAGGAGCAGAAACGAGTGAAGATTGGGTCAGTTCAGGAAAAATTAACCCTGGGAGGGGTGAAGCAACACTCGACTCCCAGCTGCTCTTCCCAGAGCTGTGGAAGTTCAGAACTGCAGACAATTCCCAGCTCCCCTCCCCTCCTGTGCCAACTAAAACTCAGCTCAGCCAGCCCAGGCTTTGATCAAGGTATTTGTAGCACCAAAGAGCATTTAAGGAAAACCTCGTCAAGCCTGCAGATGTTGAAAATGTTTGACTCGTGCCAAATTAAAATGAAGGAGCAGCGTGCTTCCCCAAGTTGCTGAGGAATAGGAAATGAGGGTTTGTGACAGCAGCAGGCTGCTGAGGGAACAACTGCAGGGTTAAAAATGCACTGCTGCTGCTGCAGAACGAAGGGAAAAGCAGAGGATTGACAATTCCTGATGTAAACAACCTCAACGTTTTCTCACACAAAAAATATCATCAGAGGAACTTATGTTTTTTTAATGCACTGAAGCATTAACTGCTTCCATTTTATTGACTTGCCTGGGTAATTTAAACCCCAAGCTGTAAGATTGTTCTGGAACAAAAAAACCCCACAGTAAGCAAACCCTGAATCCCACGTTAAGGATCCCATTTTCACCATTCTGTGAAACTCCATTTTCCTCCTCAAAGCTGCTCAACAGGCGATGCCAGGAAAGCATTACAGAAAAATTACTCTGCCCCTTTAGAGGCTTTCTCCACCTTCCAGCTTCCCAATTAGACTTTGCTGTTTCCTTTTTTTAAAAGCATTTTTTAAAGCAATTGAAATGGCAAGCTGCACAGCCTTGAACTGGGCAGAGGTGCTCCCCAAGGGAAAAACAAGGTTAGAAAAGTTCTTTAAAGCCAATCATGACCTTGCACAATCCAGATTTCCAGGAGATCACTTGAACCTCAGCACTGGCTCAGGATGGAGAGCAAATATTGAATATCAGCAGTGAAGGAGAAGGAGCTGATAACCAATAAAAACATGGAAGGCAATAAAGCAAACTCAAGATTTAATCATTGCCTCACCACAGTTTGTTCCTAATCAAAGTCCTTAAGAATAATCTGGTCTCGAATCCTGAAAGAGGATAGGATTAATCCAAAGAAAATGAATTAGCACCAAAAAGAGATTAATAAAATGTTCTGGGACACAGACAGCACAAAATAACCCAATCAGAAGAGAAAAAAAAAATCACCTAGTGCCTTTTTTTAAATACAGACAGCCCTCATACTCTTCTGAGAGACAACAGCAATTCCAGCTGGCCTCAGAGGGCCCCCAGCACCTCCCACCCCGCAGGATGAAGCAGAGGGGATCTCAGCAGCAGCTGTGTCACGTTTAACCCCCTCTCATTTCTTTAAAATCCAAGTTTATGCTCCTGCTTTTATCAGTAAAACACCCCACGGACTCCCCACCCAGCCTGCACCTAGCACCAGGGCAAGCATAAGGTAAGGTCACACACTCAGCCAAAAACTTGAATTTTGTGACAACCAACGTGATAATGTATTTAATTAGTAGGCGACATTTCAAAGCTGTTGACTTTAACTTTCCTGCTTCACTTGACATATTTAGCTGAAGGCAAAACAAGGCTGTTTTCCTGTTGGTATCTCACACTAGAAGAGAAATCAAGTGTCCTTTCCACTGCTCATCCTCCCTTTCCCCCGACAGGAAAATCCACAGCACACACACTCTGGGGATTTATTTCTGCTGGTACAATCAGCACCAAGAGGTTTCTGGTTTTGTCATTTATACAAGTTCCTTTTATGCATTATGTCAGCAAGAAAAATTAAATTAACAGAGAAATTCGAGAACCCTGAGCAGGCAAAAGTAAACACAGAACAGAGACACTGTTTCCATGTCAGAAATTATGCACAATTGCCAGCAGCCCTGGTGCCAAGAAGTCCTTTGCGTGCTGAAAACTCGAGTAAAGAAAAACCACTTCAAAATCATCTCAAGGTACTAAAGCTGCAATTCACTCCCCACAGCCTGCACGGAGCTGGGTCCAGTCCAGCTGACAGAGCTGCTGTATCTCCTGGGCAAAGCAGGAGCTCAGTGCCCAGGAACATCCTCCTGGAGCTCCTAAAAACGGGCAGGAGGGGCCAGAACCCACTGCCAGAACCTGCACCCCACAAACCCCAAAAATAACTCCCAAAAAAAGGGGGAGGAAAGAGGGAACAAAGCTGCAAGTGCCAAGCACCAGCAGGGACATCAGCACCCTGGGAAACCTCCGAGCTCCCCTGCAGCTCACAGAATAATTGGGGAAGGAGGGGAGGGGGGGGAGGGAGGGGAAGGAGGGGAAGGAGGGGAAGGTTGGTTTATTCTGTTGGTTTATTCAGTGGTGATCCATGTCTGTGGACAATACATTGATAAGCAGAGTTTATGATGTGCTCAGGACTTCAATAAAGCAATAATGAGCAGCAGTAAGGAATTCCCAGAAGTTCCCCAATCTCCTGCTCACAAAACTCTGGCAGGCCCCGGAGCAGCTGCTGGGGGAGCAGGCTGAGCCCTGCAGGAGTGCAGAGCCAGACAGGAGGGGACAAACCCAGCTCAGGTCCCTGACTCCTCACTGGTAAAGGATGAGCTGCTAACAGGTTCTTAAACGTTATTTTCTATTTTTCTTGGTTAAAGTGCTCACCTTGGCCTGGTATCCCCCAGCTGAGGCTGCCCCAAGCTAGCCCTCATCCCAGAGCTGTGCTGGAGAAGGCACAGCCAGATTTAACTTCCCAGGAAAAATTTAACTTCCTGAGCCACAATTTCCCAACAACTCAGCTCAAAGGTCAGGTTTCTGTTCAGCTGAACACAGGGCTCACAGTCTGAACTGCCCCAGTGACCTGGGGCTGCACCAAAGCTGGAGACAGAGTTTAATAAAAACCAGCTCCTGTCCCAGAGGGGAGGATTCATCACGAGGAGCCACAGGAAGGGATCCAGGCTAAGGAATATCCCCCCTCCTCAGCCTGGGGCAGGGAAAGGAGGAGATGGGAAAATGTTCCTTACCAGTTTGAAGTCTTGAATGCTGCAGATGAAATAGGGCGTGTTCGGCCGGCGACTTTCGATATAAACGCAATCTTTAAAAACACAAGATTTTGGAATAATGGGCATTAACTTCTGTGCCTCCAAGAAAGGACATAAAAACAGGAGAAATTCAAACACAGCTTAAACTTTGAAAGAGCCAACATTTCATTTGCATAACGTGTAATTTATTCTGAGTGTGAGCTAATAATAGAAACTATTTATGATGATAAATAAGGGAATTAACTGCATAAAAATGAACTTTGATTTGAATAGACATTCTGCTAGGAAAACGAAAAAAAAAAAAAAAAAAAGGAATTTAAAGACCACTCTGGATTGAGTTAATAACAATGACCAGGTCACAGCCTATGAACCAGACCAAACTAAGAAAGGAAAGTAATCAGATTTTTCGTGGTCAGCCTGCCATTAAGAAGAGAGCACTAACATATTTTCCCTTCTAATTGTGAAGAAAACCAAGGCAACCAATCATAGATGAAACACAGCAAACTTAAATTAGATTTACCTCAGGGAAGGCCTGTGCTTTCTCGAGTTACATTTGACAAGACAGAAACACAGTAATTATTTTTGTTTGCTTTTGACAACTGGGCTCTCCAAGGCTGCTGTAACATAAGGTCTGTTGTACTCCAAGCAGTCTTGGCAATAACTACAACAAAAGCAGTGCCCTCGGAAAGGAAACACGGCCCGGGTGGGAGAGAGGAGCCTGATTAATGATCCTGACCTTGGAACTCAGCAAACTCACACACAGCTTGCTAAGCAGAGAGATGCCAGCCCCAAAGCCCAGCAAGCACTGAAAGGAAAGTCCTGGTGTCCCCTCTCACACACAGAGAAGGAACTGCTGCTCAAAACACAGCGGGGACAGCAAATCCTAGGAGGGATTTGCCATCAAGTTTTCTGGATTTCCACAGAAAACCTCCAGGATTTGGGGGTTTTGTAAAGCACACTGTGACTCCTTCCAGTTCATTTGGGGGCTGCAGCCGTTTCAGCAGCTCCAGGGGTTCCTGCAGCCCTGGGATCTGCCTGCCTTGGCTGATCCCTGCCCCTGGACAGGGCTGCAGCCACCCACTGCTGCCCCAGAACTCAGCTGCAGGAGGAATCTGGGGATCCACCGGGAACAGCTGAGATTTCACACACACAGAGCACCACAACTCCTCTTTTCCCCTCGGTATCCGGGCTGTGCGAGCCTCATTTTCCAGGGTTTTATCAGGCAGCAGGCAGAACAAAGAGCTGAGCATCCCTGTGAAATGGCTGGCACAGAGAGAGGCATGGACGGGGCATCTCCTGTGGATAAACTGGGGCTGCCCTGGAGGGAGGCACTGCTGGCTGCCTGCCAGCCCCAAAAACAGGGATCACATCCAGCTGCAAGGCTCCAAAGCAGGAGAGGCCGGGCAGATAAGAAAAACAAGTTTATCCAGGTGCACAGCAGTGTCGTGGATGATAGAAACTCCAAAGGTGCCTCCCAGAAAAGGAGAATATTTACAGATGCCACTCAAAACTCGCCATAAAGAGCAACTTCTTCCATTCACCACAAACCCCAACAGCTTCCATGGGGACCCAAGAAAAGGAAAACTGCTTTATCATTTTCCTAATATGCAGCAAACCTGCACAGGGAAGATTTCAGCCACTGAAAGCAGCAGAACAGCCCCTTCCTCACCCTCAGCACACTGCAAAGTGCCACTGCACCCCTTTTCCCACTGACCACACACTTCTGCACGGCCTGACACAACTGCAGCAAGAGGAATTTAATTTATTTTACTGAAGGACAGCCCATTCCCCAGGAAAGGTGATGATCTCCTGGCAAGGATGAAGCCAGCAAGCACAGAGGAAATGGGGATGCTGCAAATCCCCCCTCTGGCTTCCACCTCAGCCAGGCTCAACATCTGATGTGTTACATCACAGAGCTGAGCAGTGACAAACCAGCAAACGCTCCGGAAGAAATGAATAAAAATAAGCAAAAATAAAAAGGGTTTTCCATAGAAAGAAATTATTAAAAATAAAAATAAAAGGGTTTTCTGTAAGCTTTGCAGAGCAGAGGGAGGAAATGCTGAGCCCCCAGCAGAGGCAGTGGATTCCCTGCCTGGCTGCAGCCTGAGTGCATTGCTCACTTCCCCATCTCGTGTAAAACGTCCCACTGGAGATGAAGCATTTCCCTGACACATGGTACAGAGTCATTCTGCCTTTGGGCTTGTGAGATTCACCAGATGTGCCCTAGTTCTGAAGGGTTACATTAATATTCCCACACTAAAAGCTGCTTTTAAAATTAGAGCTTCAATGCATGGCCATAAAAAATTCTCTTGGAAAAACACCCCAACCAGCTCCATTTTCTGAACCTTCAGCAGCTTAAACGCCGCAGTTTTTGTAGTAACCAGTTTCCCAATTAGAACCCTTTCATGTTTCACCTAATGAGTCAACACTTCCATCATCCAAGGAACAAAGCCCCAGGCTCTCTGCACAGCACTTCCACAGGGAAGATATTCCTTGAAAGCCTTTGTCAAGGAATTGTCTGCACTCGGGTTTCACCAGGCACCCTCTGTGTGCACAGACACACAAACCCTGAGCTGGAGCTGTGGCACCAGCAAGTGAAGGATATTTATGCTCCTGCACTGGGAACATTCACATTCCTCCATCCTGGGGCCTGGAATTAAAAGGCTCAGTGGTGCCAGTGCCCTGTGCCAGCAATCCTGGATCCTTCTCCAGGAACTGCTCTGAGCCAGAGCCAGGGGCAAGCCCAGAGCCCGGCAGAGCCTCAGGGGCTCTGAGTGAAACTCCAGCAGCCCCAGAAGGGTGAAATGTGACTGGGAGCAGGGCCCCAGCACCCCCAGAGCATCAGGGAGCAAGGGGCACCTCCCAAAGGACCAAAACAGCCCTTGCAGCACTCAGGGACCTCTAAAAGCTGAAATCTCAGCTTGCCTGCATCCCAGCCCGGGAACATGGGGAAAGCCAAGGTCAGCGACGGGGACAAAGCTGCAGCAGCAGCAGTGCAGGGGATAAAGGCAGGGATGCAGCCAGGGGGGCTCTGGGAATGCCAAACACGTGCCCCGGGCTCCAGCAGCATTGCCAGTGGCAGGGAGGGAGCTGTGCACTCCTCTCCTCCCCAGATGGCTGACAACAAACAAATTGCCAGTCTGATCTTTTAGTGTCACTTCCTGCTGAGCAGATTTCAAGCAACGCTGCTGGCTCCTTGTCAGGGAACGAGGAGCTCGAGCCCTGCTCTGTAATAAATGGTTCAACCAATTTACTGTGTTCATTTGAAGCTCACAGGAGTATTCCCAGTGCCTGGACTATAGTTCTTATTTGGCAAATGATTTTATTATAAACCGGTATCATAGTGAATCCATTTTCTTTAAGGGGTTTTGCTGCTGTTTAATGGACTGTCAGTATAATTTAGATTTCATCTATTTAAACTCATTCAAGCCTGGCTCCTGATTGTACAATAAATGGAACATATTTCTATTCAACAAAATTAATGACAGCTAATTGTACTCTGCAGTTCCCAATTTCATAAAAGCAACTGTTCTGCAGCTCAGGCCCCCAGCTCCATCATTTCCCACACCAATTATTTTCCTGCACTTTTCAAGCATGTCCACAACACTGCACAGCTCTCCTTGCAAGGAGCACTCACAGGTCCTTCCTTAACAGCTCTAGCACAAAGCAAACACCTTTTTACACCGAGCTGTGTCACCAAAAATGTCACACAGCACGCAGAGCTGCTCAGCCCCCTCCTCCAGCCAGGGCCTCCTCCTGCCTTGGAGTTGTTTTTTCAATTAAACACATGAAAAGGGAGGAGGGATGGAACAAGAGCCCAGGCTGATAAAAGAAATTCATTAAATAAGCAGTGAAAGCCCTCCTCCAGCAGCAGATGAGCTTTGCTGCACTCGTGCCACCTCCAACTGGCTTTTCCTTTTCCCACCTGTCCCCAGAGCTCTCCATGGACACCCAGCCCCAGAAATGCACCCCAGCACTCACCTGACTCCTTTTAAACACCAAGAGAGCTCCAAAGCCCTGCTATTCCCAAACTCCAAGGCGTTGCATAACTGCTGTCCCTTTGCTGTCCTTATGATAATTAAAGTGTAACCCCACAATACCTCACACACAGATTTATTTGTACAGAAATTGCAGCCATTCCCGTTTCCCTGCTGCCTGACCCATCACTTCAGTCCGCCCCATCAGCTGCAGGTGCAGCCCTGAACAGAAACACGTCCAGAAATGCAACGTGCCACTGGAGAGAGGAGGGATTTCACAGGGAGCTGTTTCCAGCAGGGCAGCCTTTCCCACCTGTGGGATGCAAACCCTGAGAGCTGCAAACAGCCACTGGAAAATTCCCTTCATGTCCCAGCACCAGTAGGTATCTCCTGAAAGGAAAAATATTAAAGTGTTTTCCTATCTGTAAATGGCTGAGAAGCCCTTCCCAGAGAGCAGATCAGGCAAGCTGAGCAGAGCAGAGTGGATTTATTTTGTTTCAGCACTGCTGGGGCACCTTCCTCCTCCACTTTCAGGCCTGGTGGTGAGGTCAGGATGGAAAACTAATGGAGAATCCACATCCCCAGAGCCACCCAGCCCCTCTGAGCTGCTCTCTGTGATTTATCCAGAGCCAAACAAAGCCAGAGGAATCCATTTGCCAGCTCAACCTTGATCTGCACTTAAGGCTCCATCTGTCAGCAGCTGCCCTGGACACACTGCTCTGTTGATGCCTTAGGTTTTAGCTTTGATATTTTTCAGATTCTGGGCTGTTTTGGTGGGGAGTTCTGGGTTTCATATTCAGTGCTACTGAGCTCTCTTCACAGAGCAGGGAGACAAAACAATTCCTTCTCCAGCTTAGGACCAGGAACAACCAATAAAAATTTCAGAACAAAACCAACAGTGAAGGGAGAAGGAAAACCAAGGAGGATGGAGCTGCATAACCTGGAGCTGTAATTGCACAATTAACTCCCATGTGCTAATGAACCAGAGCTCATCCAAGTTGGCCCCTCGTGCCCTGGAGTCCATCCTGTGCCCATTTTGGGCTCACCTTGGCTGCAGGTTGGACCCACACACAGCCTCTGGTGCTGCCCAGCTGTGCCCAGGGAGGCCTTTGAATAAAGGCTCAATCAAATATATTTGTGCTTTTGAATAAATCCTTTCTGCTCTGGCTGCTCTCTGCTCCAGGGAGCACTGTCCATCCTCCACACAGAGCCCAGAGCTCACAGAATTCTCCTGAGGCTGCCCCACAGATTTTTGTGGCTGATTCCTGCAGACATCTCAGCATCTCCCCCTGCCTCACCTCCTGCTGATGTTCATACAGCCACTGATGTCACTGCAGAAACAGATCCCCATAAATCCTTTTAATTCCCGCAGATCCTTTTAAATGTTTCTACGTAGGCAAAGCAATATTGTCCCCATCTCCAGGTGACAGTCACCTGTCCTGCCCAGGCTCCAGACCAACTCAGACTTTCACCCAGCACTCCAGGGGCCACCAGAGCAGCACCAAAATCCCCAGCACCAATTCTGTGCCTTTAATTCAGTAACAGCCCTTCCTGAGGTGGATTTTGGCAAAAGCCAGCAGCATAGAAGGGATCAGTCTGTGTGGGAAATGGAAGGAAAATCAGCATTAAATGATCTAACTGAAATCCAAAAGGAGAAAAAAAAAATAACTCTCACTCTTAACACAACTCTTTCATTGTCATCTCCCTACGCTCAGGAAGCCTAAAGCAAATTTGAATATAAACTGTGCAACAAAAATTAATGCTGCTCCAACAGGCAGAAATTCTGAAAACAGCAAGATGAGAACTGCAAGGGGGAAGAAAAGGAAAACCCCAGAGATTAGATTTGGAAGGAAATGGGAGGGAGGTTGTGGAAACTGAGAGGACAGATGGGGAACTGGGCCAACAAGCTTTTAGGATAGGCCTGTGTGATTTCCAGCAAAGTAGAGAAGATTAATTGCACAGTGTTGTCTAAGCCCTACTCAATTCTTTTTAATACATTATTTAAAGCTGTGCACACATTCATTATATCTATGCAAATTAATAAGAGCAGTATTTACATGGTAACAATACAGTGAAACCTTTCACTCGAAAAAAAATTCAATGATCTTGATTATCTGTTTATTTACAGTTTATGTGCTATTACTCCAATACAGCTGCTGAGCTCAGCACAGGAAAAAAAAAAGCAGAATTAAGTGCTGGATTAAATACCCTACAGCAATGGGGTAAACACAGAATGAGATTTTAACCAAGAAATGCAGACCTTGAACTTCTGTCCATATCAGATGAGAATACTTAAGAGAAAGAATCAAATGACTGGAAAGGATTTCCCTTCCTTAAAGCCAGAAGACGTAAGCTGAAGACAGCTATCCCTTCTGCACACACCTTTAATTTTCATCTTTCTAATCCTTGCTATGTCTCATTAGTTTAAACTCCCTAATCCCTCTTAAAATTTATGTAATTTTCACTCTTAGCCACAAATACATCTCCCTGTAAGGAGCTGCCAGAGCTCCTTCTGGAATGGAAGCTGGCATTGGTTTAGAACACCTCCAGCACAGGGATGGGTACTCAAGATCTTGCTCCTGCTAAGAAACCACTTTTAAAATCAAATTTTAAAATGGGTATATTCAGCTGAGGCTTCAGCCGTGCTCAGGTCCCTCCAGAGCTGAGCTCATGTTTGTTCTCATCACTCTCAGCAGTTTCCAAGACAAGTTTCACAACAGCACAGAGAGCCAACACAACAGCAAAGTTTCAAGGCCAGGGTACATCTCCTATGCTGATTACTCTCAACAAAATGTAAAATTCAGTAAGCACGGGGTTTAGTTACAGAACAGTTAGAAAATATCCCCATTATCACAAATATTCTGGCTTTCCTTGCTCCTTCCCTCCTCCAGATGAGCCACAGCCACTGCTCCATCCTTCTACAGGATAAAATTGAGACCACAAACTGATTTCCCACCTTCATTTTAAGCAAACTCTTTTTGCAATAAAGCCAGTGTATCACATTGTACTCCCGGGCCCACACAACAGCTGTTCTCAACAGATTCTGAATTATTTTTCATCCTCTGACACTGAAAATGAGATTGCCACCAAAGCTGACGCTTCCGCAGGCTCCCAGTTGCCAGTGCTCAAAAACAAATATTACTCAGCCACGAGCCCTGACACCGTGGCAAAAACAGCTCCTTTGCAGTGATGGATGGAAGGAGCTGAAACTGAAGCTGAGGCATTTCAAGAGAGAAGCTGCTCTGACTAATGTTGGTAGAGCTGAGTGAAAACCAGAATGCCCAAGGCTCCCGTGGAAGGATGATCCACGAGCAGCCACAGCCACCAAACTGGATGCAGCACTCCAAACATTCCCTCCTGACCTCGGGACACTCCTGTGGCTGAGCTGGGCAAGCAGCTCATGGAAAATCATCCTCTGAGCTCACTGGATCCCTGCTCCCAGTCTGAGCCCATCTCTGCACTGCAGGAATGTCAGACTGCCAGGGCCCTGAGGGGCAGAGCAGCCAAACACAGCCACAGCCTGTGGGAACAAACCCAAGCAGCACTTCTGAAATGCTGTGCAGACAGACAGGGAAATCTGCACTCAAAAATGGGAGCTGGGAAATCTCATTCTAAGGGCAGTCTGAGGAAAATGTTCCCTGGCAGCAGCCACAGGTTAGACCTTGGAACCTCATGTGAGACCCTAAAAACTTGCTGTGAACTTGGCAGTGATTTAGAGGCACATCCAAGATGCTGCGAGCTCCTGGGGCAGTCCCCAACACATCCCTGATTCCAGCACTGCCACGGCCATTGATGAGGGGAAAACAGTGGGATAGCAGCAATAGATCCTCAGCACCTGGGCTGTACTTCAGAGAGCACAAAGCAATCAGAGATTCCCAGAAAAGCTTGCCAGAGAGGCTGAGGATGACTCCACATCCCCCCAGCTCTGAGCCAGGTCTCGCTCCAAAGTGGGAGTGAAGCCTTTAATGCATTATCCAATTGAGTCTCCCAACTCCCAGGGACAGAGATTCCATGAGATACACAGATAATTAATGCAGGAGAAAGCAGAGAGGGTGGCTCCTTTCCAAAGGGGAGCCGAGTCCATTCCCACAAATCAGACCCCACAGGATACAGGAGCAGCTTTCCACACACACCCACATCTGAGTGTGAGGGAAAGGCACGGCCTGCACAGGGACAGGGACAATTCCCACTGCCAGGAGCACAGGGACAGGGACAATTCCCACTGCCAGGAGCACAAGGACAGGGACAATTCCCACTGCCAGGAGCACAGGGACAATTCCCACTGCCAGGAGCACAGGGACAGGGACAATTCCCACTGCCAGGAGCACAGGGACAATTCCCACTGCCAGGAGCACAGGGACAATTCCCACTGCCAGGAGCACAGGGACAATTCCCACTGCCAGGAGCACAGGGACAATTCCCACTGCCAGGAGCACAGGGACAATTCCCACTGCCAGGAGCACAGGGACAATTCCCACTGCCAGGAGCACAGGGACAATTCCCACTGCCAGGAGCACAGGGACAATTCCCACTGCCAGGAGCACAGGGACAATTCCCACTGCCAGGAGCACAGGGACAATTCCCACTGCCAGGAGCACAGGGACAATTCCCACTGCCAGGAGCACAGGGACAATTCCCACTGCCAGGAGCACAGGGACAATTCCCACTGCCAGGAGCACAGGGACAATTCCCACTGCCAGGAGCACAGGGACAATTCCCACTGCCAGGAGCACAGGGACAATTCCCACTGCCAGGAGCACAGGGACAATTCCCACTGCCAGGAGCACAGGGACAATTCCCACTGCCAGGAGCACAGGGACAATTCCCACTGCCAGGAGCACAGGGACAATTCCCACTGCCAGGAGCACAGGGACAATTCCCACTGCCAGGAGCACAGGACAGGGACAATTCCCACTGCCAGGAGCACAGGACAGGAACAATTCCCACTGAAGTGCCCACACACTGTGGCTGCTGCAGCCCTCCTGGCAGCTCTGGGGCAATCACAAAAAGCAGAGCCCCTCACCTCCGGGCCTGTACACGACGTCGTCCTCGGTGATGAAGGACGTGATCTCGCCGTTGTCCGTCCTCTCGTAGCGGGATTTCTTCTTGGGGGGTTTCTTCTTGCTCTTCTTGGTGGACTCCTCGGTGGTGGCACTGTTGTTGTCATTGTCCTCGTCCTCGCTGTGGTCGCTCTCGGCGTAGTTCTTGGCGCCTCCCTCCAAGGTGCAGCTGCGCCGCGGCCGCGAGCTCTCGCTCTCCCTGGCCTTGTCCCGCTTGTCCCGCTCCTTGTCCCGGTCCCGGTCCCTGTCCTTCTCTTTGTCTTTGTCTTTCTCCTTGTCTGCTGTCATGATTCGCCACGTGCCTTCTTCTGTCCTCTCACGGCTGGGCCTCCGTGAAAGGTAGACAGTGAGCCTGGGCTTCAGTCTTCTGAATTTCTCACTCAAAGCCAGGAAAAATTCAACCACTCCGACAACCCCAGCGTTTTAAAAAGGTTCTTGAAGAGGTGAGGGGAGAGAAAGAGAGAAAAAGCCCATGTTAGTATTCCAAATTCTTTCAATTCCTGAAGATAAAAATTAAAACCGAGTAAGCCCCCACATCCTAAAGCAATTCAGTGTAAAATACAAAGCAGCCTGTTGAAGGCTTCACAGAAATGGTGACTTCAGTGTCTGTAAATGTTTGAAGCTACCACCATCCTCAAAAAAGATCCCTCCACTCCTTAAAAAAATTCTCCAGTTCCCTGCAGACAGGTAACAACTTCCTGGATGGGGAGTGCTCGCTGAGAACAGGAATCCCTTTATACCTGGAGCCCACAGGGAGCACGCCAGCACAACACCAAAACCCATAAAACATTTAAAAAAGGACAAGGGCAAACAGGAACAGTCTCCAGCTTTTATCTGGAGGCAAATGAGGAGTTCAGCAACCGGCTGCATTATTTTACATCTCAGCACCACTCACAAACGGTGCCCTACAAAGCTGGTACAGGGTAAGGGATGCCATCTGCCACTTCCAGGGCAATCTGTTAGCAAGTCCTGCCCCTACCCTGCTTTTCCAAAAATAGAGCTAACCTGTAATCCACAGATTACAGGAATTAATTAATTGAAACCAAACCAAACCACAGTAGTTACAACTACACTAACTAAATCTGCTTTTCCATATATAAAACCAGGACCTTTCAGGAAAGGAGGATATTTCAACAAGGAGGCATTCAGCTCACAAAGATGAATTATCTTTTTTTTTCCCCCCTAATTCACCAATAATGCTGAATCTGCCCACATCCAATTCCTAAGTTTCCAGGAAGCTGCAACGTGGTGCAACTCAAAATTCGCCCACGGTGTAGAATGTCTGAAGGGCAGGGACCTGAGAACATTGATTGTTCATGCATTAGGCTTCTGAAACCACATCAGAGAGGGGAAAAGGCTGGTTTGATTTTTGGGAAGTCAGCTGAGGAGACCCTGATGCACTGGGAATTCCTTCAGCCCTACAGGAATCTGTGCCCTGCTCCTGGCAGCAAAGGGACAGCAAAGGGACAAAACTGCAGTTCTGGGCTCTCAGGCACTCCCTGGATGAACCCATGGGGCAGCAAATGAAATTAAATGAAATGTTCTGTTTGCTCTGCCCCTGCAGCAGCTGCCACGGCTCTGCCAGCCCAGGGGCTGCACTGGGGAGCACCAAAAGGAACCTGCAAGGAACAGTTTCAGTTCCAGAGGGGAGGGAACTCCCCAGCAGCCAGCCCTGGGGTTTTCCTGCTGCTGTTCACACAGATCCCTCCAGGGAAAGGCTGACACCCCTCTCCTGGCACAACTGCAGCTCAAGCACCTTCCCTTGACTGGCAAGTGCCAAATGGCCATTTTCATTTTCTCCTTGAAATCGTTTCCAGTTTAAAAAATCCCCATCAGTCACCATTTCTTTACTGAGGATGGGAAGCAGATGACAGAAAGAGCAGGTTTGAAACCTGGCCAGCTCCAGGGCTTCTCCTTGAATCCTCAGGATGAAAAGCTAGGAAGGGGCCAACCACCCCACCACTCTAAACCTAAAGGCAAAATTATTTCAAAGTTCCTGTCTTAAGGACAAATAAAGAAGTTGATTAGCAACTGACAGATAATGCACCCATATTTATCCCACCTGCCTCTGAAACACTCTGACCATGTCCAGATTATTTCATTTACTGCAGGGCTGTGCAAGACTCAGTGTGTGCCACACTTTGCTCAGTCTGTTCATCTGTGAAATTTCCACTCAAATGGCCACTTTCCTCCCAGCTCCCATTTCAGGGGACCCCATAAAAAATAATTTTCACAGCCATTGCTTTCTTACGTAAATATATCACATTTCCAAGACTATTTCACTCCAAATACTCAACTTCAAAGATTTTGCAGGATTAAATCGACACCACCATAAAGCACTGACTACTTCTGCCTAAGAAAAAAAGCAGCTGCATAACTTCCAGAGCAGCTGCAACAGGAAAAAAACCACATCTCAAACATTCTTTCTTCACCCAGCAGGGAACAGGAAGCTGCTACAAACCCCACGTGTGCTGCCTGATCGCTGTGGATCAGAATTGAGCACTGTGGAAACTCAGCTGCTGATTCAACAGCACCCACCAGTGCCAGCTGCGGAGTGGGCTCAGCACTTGTGCCACTCTCTGTGTGACTGGGAACGGGCAGGGACCCCAAACACAGCATCACAGAGACCCCAAAAGCGCTGGGAGCCTTTCCCTCTGCTGCCTGAAGCACACAGATGTTTCACTCGGGGTTAGGGCAGCGCTGAACATCTGCAGCAGCTTTTGGGAGCCCTGGGCTGGGCTCTGTGGTCACTGTGCCCTGGCAGTGCTGATTCTCCCTCACCAAACCCCCCCGAGGCAGCTGCTCCTGTCCTGCCCCAGCACCGGGGCTCTGCCACAGCTCCCTGCTCCTCCCAGGGAATTCAGCCCTGCAGGGTAAAAGGGGAATAATCACTTACAAAGGAGTGGGACAACAGCCCCCGGCCATTATTTGCTCCATGCAAGTTGAAAAACCCGAGGAAGAGCTGCACAGCCATCACAGCCCAGGACCTTTCTGCTGTTATTGTTTAACTCAGGATGTGGCCATTTCTCCCAGGTTCATTAATGCACTCTGGGGCAGCTTTCTGTATCTCCACCCACTCTGCTATCACACTCACAAGGTCTTTTTTATCCTAAATTGTTTAGAGATCAACCATGAGCCAAAAATGTGTTTGCAGAGTTACTCACTGAAGTCCCCTCTGCTTTGTAGCAGAAAATGCAGACACTGACAAATTCCCATCGTATCCCAATGTTGATATTCCTATTAAAATGCTCAGGTCTCCAGTGAGGAGGAAACGAGAATCTCCCACCAGGATTCTGGGGAAATCCAGCAGGCACAATTTAACCTTTAACTTCATTTAATAATCTGCAGTGCAGAAGTTCATAATCATTATTTTCAACTGATCATTACCCCACATTCACCTGGCTCCGTTTATTTCCCACCACCAGCATTTTAAATCAAATTGAAATAAAGTTTCAACAGCCACAAAACCCTTCTCACTCCAGTCCCAGGCTGGAGAGGAGGATGTTGCTGCTCCCACGAGTTACCTGCTCCAGAATTATTTTGTCTGTACACCTGGAAACCCCTGCCAGAGCAGAGGGCACATACAGCACCACTCTGCACATTAAGTACTTAAACCTCTTAACCAGAATTAAAGAGTCAGGTTTTAAAGATAATGTGAAAGCAAGTCCACCAGAAAATGCTACAAGACTGTAACAGGAAGGCATCTAAGAATGCAGGGCAACTAAAAATATGGAGAAGAGCTCCTTTTTCTCCTTTAAGCTAGACAGATAAATCTTTTAACAAGATTTCTTTGGTCATGTGTTACCAGTCTTAATAAACACAACAGGACCATTCTTCTGTAAGCTTTTAGTCTCATATTGCCAGATAAAAAGGCACTGTTTTCAGCAAATGCCAGATTAAAGGAACTATGTGCTGCCACTGCTCGAGCTCCTGCCACGGAGCTTTTCTAATTTTGATGGCAAGGAAGAATTTCAACTCAGTTTAAGTGCAAGGGATTAAAACAAAAAAAATAAAAATAATTAGAAAAAAAAGAAAAACAACTGAGGAAACGGCCCATAAAGGTTTTCCCATATATTTATGAGGTTTTAAGAACTGCTTTAAGAAAAGCTTCGAGATCCTTTGTGTAAAACAACCCCGGGAAGTCAAACGTGAAGGAAAGGAAATATCAGAGAGATTTCCAGAGAGAAGAGGAGCTGGGCTCCAGGAATCAGGAGTGAGACCCTCGCAGCCTGCCAGGAGCAGGGAGCTCCCACGCTGATCCCAGGTCCCAGATAAAGCTCATTAACTCAGGGGAGCCGCACACCTTTAACCTCCAGCTCTCCGCAAAGGCTGCGAACATCTGCTGCCAACTTTCTCCCACATTCCTTCCCTATCGCCTGTTCGCCATGGCAAACCTGAGCTGCAGATATTCAGAGGGACCAAGGATAGGGAGAGCTCGTGCAGGATGTCCCTGGGGACATTCCCCACTCCCGTTCAGCATCTCAAAGCGCCGGGCACTCTGCTCCTGACAACAACGCACCCAGCAGCTGCACTCTGGGCACATTCAGAGACATCGGCAGAGCAGGGGAGAAAAAAGGGAAAAAAGCAAGAAAAAAGGAAGAGGGAATACAGCAAGGGTTCTGCCTCACTGCTCTTGGACAGTTTTTCACTCTTGGGGTGAGATTTCACTAAAGACACTCACCACAACTCTGAAAATCCCGCTGGGTTTGCTTACAGAATTTTCCAACCACCACACACAGAGCCAAAACACAGATGTCTCCCTGCCAGCAGTACACACACACAAAACTTTTCCCTGTAACGTTAATGCCCCAGTCAGTAAAAAATGTTCATTTTCCTCCTCTGCTCTGTGCCAATCCTGCTGGGTGTTGAAGGGGTCTCACTGCCTACCTGGGATGCTCAGAGGACAAGGCTGGGACCCTCCTGGGAAGAAGATTTGCTTCAAGCCTTAAAAAGCTCTTAGGAGTCTCTCCAGTGATTTATGTGCCTCTTATCAGTCGTTTCCTTTATCTCCTTCCCTGGCGTTTGGAGTTTCTAGCACAAACACAGCCCCGGAACGCCGTGGCCAGCACTGGTCACCCTGAGTTACACTTTTACAGCGCACAGCCCTTGGGGACAGGCAGTGAAAGGTGTCTGCTCACCCTGGACCGCTCCGTGCCCAGCACACCCACGCAGGGGTCAGAGGCAGCCGAGCTGCAGCAGCCCCTCGGAGCGGGAGGTCACTGTCCCTGCACTCCAGGCACACAATTCCAGGTGTTCCCCGTGACAGGCGCTGACCTTTCCCTCCCCTGCTATTCACCCAGCCTGACCTGAGCAGAGCACAGAGATCTCACATTTCTGAGCCGGAGCTCAGCTCCCCGCCGGGCACTGCCCCTGCACAGACACAGCCCCGGCTGGGGCATCGCTCCCAAATCCGGCTCTGTGTGACACCCCAGAGGTGCGGGCTGAGAGCTCAGAGATCCCAAATCCTTCTCTTCAACACAACCCCGACGCTACACAGCTCAAAGGAACGGGGGAAGAGCGGCAAAGCAAGATTTCCCAGGGCAGAAACACCCCAGCATCCAGCCAGGGAAAAGTGACAGGTTTGTTTGGCACCTCTTCAGTCACATTCTCGAGAGGAAATTGCCAGGGAAAGAAATATCACACAATCGCGAGGATTTTTTAAGGACTGGCGTGGTAAGGACCCAAGACAGCAAAGTAACATTTCCCTTTGTGTTACTGCAACGGGCACAGGGAGGACAAGCAGCACAAGTTTCTATTTGTGAGAGGTCAGACACCCAGTCAGGACTGAGAGCGAAATTCTGCAAGAGTCAGCTCTGGCCACAGAGCAGACTGAAGGGCTGGGGGTGAGACTTGGAGGGAACACACCAGCTCCTGCCTCCCCCAAAAATGGACAAGCAATTTCCACACCACATCCACACCAGGGTGAGACAGCACCTGCTTTTCCAGTTTTACACGCAGCATCCCATAAAAGTAAAGGCATCCCAAATCAGCCACATTTTCTCTCCACACTGGTTCAAGAACAGCAACATAAAACCAACAGAGTCTCAGAAAGTTTCTGCACTGCCAAGATCAGCAGGTAAGTGAGCTGTGCTCCTGATTCCACCCCCGTTTGGGGAGGGGGCAGCAGGGGCTGCCTGCACACCCACGGTGACACCTGGCTCTGCTCTGACCCCGTTCACCTGCCTGGGACACACGGAACACGGAGGGCAGCCTCTCCCAAAGCCCAAATCCTGTCCCACCTCCCAGCAGGGCCGGAGTGACCCCGGGAGCAGAGAGAGCCAAGCTGCAGAGCCAGGAGGGAGCAGAGCCCCCTGCACTGATCCGAGCCATTCAGGGGCTGCTCAGAGCTCCTCTTGTCATTCCAGGAGCTGCTTTAATGGCCTCTGTAGTCATAACACAGGGGAGCAAACAGACAATAAATATGAAGCCGTGTATTTACCCTTCTCTGAAGTCATTCAGGCTTAATGTAAATGATTACCACAATACGAGGCTGAGAAATGGAGAGCAGTCATCCCATCACACCATTAAAAACCAGAACTTTAAAAAATGACCATATAATGTAGGATAACTCCCTCCTATAATGTGGGATAATTCCCCTGCTAGGGCAGAACAGGCCCATAGGACCTGCAGGAGCTGCTGTTAAAACAAAACAATTATCTGGGGAACCTGAAGTCATTTGGAGCCTCGAAAACATCTGCATTATGAGGCTGCTTAATAACATTTAAAACAGGAAAAAAAAAAAAAAGAGTTGAACAAAAAGTTGTTTTTATACACAGCAGTTTATTTTGAACAGATAGACAGACTTTGAGAAGCAACAAGGCTAAACCCTGAAAACATGCATATGGATTTCCTGACAGGCAAGTCTGTGGCAAAAAAAAGAGAAGTCTGTAGCATTGTTACTAAAATAGGTGAAATAAAAACATTGCAAAGTGCTGTAAATTCAGATCTGGGAAACACCACCATAGGAATCAAACCCTAAGGAGAAATTCCTGGCACAGAATAAGAGCCAAGCTAATGGTGACAGGAAAGAATCCTCACGTGTCCCTCGTACAACAGCCCTGGTTTTGTGGGGTGCCTGACCATCAGCCACCAGTACATCACCCCTTTGCTGCCTCTCAGTCACTTATTTTAAGACAAAAATGAGCTCTGCACAATGCTGACCACACTCATGGGTGTTTATAGAACGAGCCCACTGCTGCTCTGCAAGTGGAGCTCATCTCCAGCTCTCCTCTCCACTTCATTCCAGTCTCCATTCTAGATTTTATTTTGGCGCCTCCATCTCTGGGATGTGTCTACAAATATCCACCAAACTGGCCCTCCCTGAATGTTTTTAGCTGAGCTTTTCTCCGCTGGATGTTTCATTTTGAGATGGCTGAACACTCAGCTGTCCCCTCGCAATCCTTTCATCCTCCAGAAAGCTCCAAACTGCAGTTATTTCAATCGCCCAAAAGAGAACGACATCAGGTTATTTTTGGAAAACCCCTTTGAGCAGGAAAGGCAAAACCTCTGGTCCTCAGCCACATGAGCTGTTTTATTTAACTCCAGACACAGTTGTGCATCTGAGCCTCTCAAAAGGGAACAGTAACTGCAGGGTGGGCTCCCACCATGGGCTGCCTGGCCAGACACTCCCAGGAAACGTGCCTGTAATTAAAGCAATTTCTCTCTAAAGAAAGCAGCATCCTGAGATTTACAGACTATCTGCAAGACTAACTAAGGCTGTGCCACTTAAGTGCTCCATAAAATTCCCAAACAGTGGAAACAAAGAAAATCCCGCTCAGTCAGAGGGTGGAGGATGGTACAAGGTTATCGGGATGAGCAAGACACATTAAGAGGACTTTTTTTTTTTTTTTTTCTCTCTTGCCCACTGTTTTAAAACACTTTATGCATAAGCATGAAGACAGATGATATTTCTGTCTGGAGAAACTGCCTTTAATTTCAGGCATTGGTCTCATTTTCTCTGAGGAGCGGCTTATTTCGGTTAATGACAGAGCAGACGTCAGAGCTGCCTTGCCCGCTGTAATCAGGAGATTAAGTGTGCTTATCCATGTGTGAAATGCAGGCCGGAGCCCTGCCTCACATTAGAGCCCAGATATTCCTCATCAGCTCCCCACCAACGGCAGAGATGGATTCAATTACACCTGCCTCCTTTACTGCACCCAAAAACACCAGTGCAGAGCAGTAAAAAATCAAAAACACCAGTGCAGAGCCATACTTAGAGCAGTAAAAAATCAAAAACACCAATGCAGAGCCGTAAAAAAATCAAAAACACCAATGCAGAGCAATAAAAAATCAAAAACACCAATGCAGAGCAGTAAAAAAATCAAAAGCACCAACACAGACCCCTGCGTAGAGCAGTAAAAAATCAAAAGCACCAATGCAGAGCCCTATTTAGAGCAGTAAAAAATCAAAAGCACCAATGCAGAGCCCTATTTAGAGCAATAAAAAAATCAAAAGCACCAATGCAGAGCCCTATTTAGAGCAGTAAAAAATCAAAAGCACCAATGCAGAGCCCTATTTAGAGCAGTAAAACCTCACTGCAAGGCTGACCTTTGATCTTTAATCTCCACCAGCAGCTTCGGCCACAAGAAAATGGTCTGCAAAGCAAACAGACACAATCCTGTGCTAGAGTAAGTTGGGAGACAAAGGGGTTCTGCTCAAAAATCAGTTTGTGTGCAGCAGCCCCACACGAGGGCTCCTGCTGAAGGCTCCAAACACGTGCTAAAGGTATTTGCAAAGAGGGTCTGTGTTTCAGGGGATCATTTGAGCTCTTGCGTGACCTTAAGTGAGACAAACCAAAGCTGTCAATGTCAGCCTTTGACTTCCAACATATTTTCACCCCAGAAGTGCATCTCGGAGTCTCTCACACATCCCAGTGCCCGAGGTGAACTTCCCAAAGAGCTCCACACTGCCAAACTCAACTCCACAAACTCCACATTTCTCAGGGCCCCAAGGCCTCCCAAAGGCTGCTCACTGCACACAGAGGTTTTTCCCCTTAAGTCTGGTTCACTTTTCTGGATGTCAGACAGGTTCCCTCTAAAATAATAATAAAAAAATAACACAGTTTCAAAGACAGCTGAAAAATTCACCTTCTTTGCAGCCATGTCACTGCTCCTGGGCAACAACCAGTTCCTAAGTAGATTTTAAGCATTAGTTTTGAAAAATGGGCCAGCTCTCAGCTCTCACACGTTGGGTGCTTCAAGTCTATAAAATTCAGTTCAAACAGCAGCGTCTCTGCCACAGGAGTGACCCCATCAGTGCCCACTGCTAATGAGCCCACCTGAAAGGGGCTTCACCACTGGCACCACCTCCCACGAGGAGAGGAGAAAAAGAAAAAAACAAACCATCAAGAAATGCACCAAGTGATTAATCTGCCTCTAACCTACACCAAGAGGAAACACTTAACAGTGCATGAAATAACTTGTGGCTGTGGTCACACTGCAGACACGAGAGTGCCCTTTGCACTGGCAGGATCTGGGCACAGCTCTGGACACAGCTCTAGGGCTGGATCTGGGGCTGGATCCCTGCTCTGGGGCTGGATCCCTGCTCTGGACACAGCTCTGGGGCTGGATCCCTGCTCTGGGCTCTGATCCTGGAAGCTGCTGGGAACAGGGCAGCAGAGCAGGACCCTGAGCCTCTCAGCACAGAATAACCAGTGCCAATAACCACCAAGCTGCAGTGAAGTGTGGGGGCTCACACCAGCACCCCTCCTCACCTGCCACCAGGATCCAGGACAGGGCAGAGGTACTGAGGCAGCAGTTTGGGTTTCTGGCCTTGTGCACACAGAATAAAATTGGAAAATAAAAAGGAAAACCTTCCCAGCTTTCATAATGACACGCTAATGCTCCATGACATAAAATGAGGATCACACGAGCCATGTCTCCTACTGAAAACACCTTCCAAATGGAGGTTATTTTCCTGAAATGAAGCAATATGAAATTCCTGACTCCATTTTCAAGGTGAAGCTTTAAGGTTAGGCACCACTAACAGCTCTGAAACAACATTAAATGTTTAATAAAGCACCCTGCAGTCCGCAGTGGACGAGACAGCAGACTGAGCAGAGCACCATAAACTGTTCAGAGCAGTGTCTGATCCATCTCTGACCAAGCAAAGTCTTTATTCCCTCCTTTCTTCCCACAATAACAAACCGGGGTTACCACATCTCCTTGTTCTCTCAAAGGAAAACCTGTGATCCCTCAGCAACCAAAGACAGCAAAACAAATTACATGATTTATTAGGGATGTGATGCACTCGAGTTTTCCCCGTAAAAGCTCAGCTTTGAAGACTCCTGACTGTGAAGTTTCCATCACTTGGTGCACGTGAGCACCCGGCAGCTGAACAGGCAGCAGTGAGAAGGATGTCCTGTCAGGCTTTCTGAAACACCAACCTAATCAGGAGCTGACTTAAGAGCTGCTTTCCAAATACTACACAGGAAAACTCACTGGGTGCCAGTTGCCCAAGCAACTGGGACCTAATTAAATCCAGGCAGCACTTGAGGGATTAGGCTGTTTTCTCCTGCCGTCCTCCAGCCTCTCCCCTGAGATAACACACACAGCTATGCTGAGATTTATTACTTGCTGACTGCTTCTCACATATGCTGATCTGGCCTTTGAATCAGAATGAACTTTGCTAGAAGTGACATTTCAAAACTGTTTTCAAAGTTATGCGCTGTTTTTTATTCAAAACATGAAATAAAAGAAGTAATGTAGAGCATTTTGGTATCTAACAGTATTGATAAGAGCAAGAAAAAAGGAAACTCTTAGAAGGGTATTTCTCAAGCTCTCGGCCCAAGAGCCAAGTGAGAAACTTTTCATTATTTCCCCCTAGTGCTGTGTGCATTATTTCTTTATTGCTTCCCAGACAGGGATAACTCCACACATGCTGCTCAATAGTTTTAAAAACCCCTCCCACAACAGTCTTTTTGGAGAAGGGACAAAAAAACCTCCACCAAACCAAAACCTCCAGAAAACAACACATCAAAGCAAAAACCCCAAACAAAGCAAAAACCACAGCAAGGGTTCTAAGAAAAAAATCCCTATATAAATATAGACAAAAAAACCTTGACATAACCACTACCTCACACAGAATGCTTCGAAACAAAAATAAACTGAAGCTGTCACGAGCATCTTTAAGCTGGAAGAGGCAGGGAAAGTTTCTCCTAAAGACAACCAGGAGGAAGTTTTTATTATTTATTTAATTCCTCATCTCCCCAGGGCTGAAGCTGTTGTTGATCTGCCCAAGAAGAACAGGTAGGAAGCAACTCCAGGCTGCACATCCCAGTGAGGGCTCCACAGAGCGGAAAGAGAATTTTATTAACCTGACACACAGCGATTATAACTCATCCCCAGGAAGTCTGTGAGACGTGCACTGAGCAGGGATTTCCCTGTCAGGAACTCTGCCACGCTCCTGGAACCCTAAACCGCTGCGAGCTCCCCGCGAGGGAGCAGAACAAGAGCTGCATTTATTTACCTTGGGCAGCCCAGATGCCACAGCCAGCCCTCAGAACAGGAGAGCCCGGCCAAAAGTTTGGATTCCATCGAGCTTTGTGCCAAAACAGAACTTTAGACGGGGATGTTTGTTAAAAAAAGCCCAAGTCTAAAGTTCAGCATGTACATGTTTAGCTGCATTCCCATTTCTGCTGCTGACCCCGTGCTCTACAAACCCCAGGAACTGCTTTGACCAACTCCATGGAGCTGTGCATCTCCCTAGGGCAAATAAACAAAAATACAGCCCCTGACTCCAGCACCAGCAGACAAACCTGGCATGGAACACCCAACCGTCCTAAATTCCAGTGAAACTACAAACCCCAAGGTAAACCAGGCCTAGTCTGGCTTAAAATCACAGCTATATTTATTTTTCATACTATTGTAGTCACAAACTACAATTCAAACCACAGATGTCATTTTTTTGCACAAAAACTTGTTTTTTTTTAAATCTTAAAAAACTTCACGGAGTGTTTGGTCACGTGCTGGAGTTACAAACTGAGCATCACCACTGGGTTTTTCCACACACCACCTTTTCTCATAAACACAAGAGATGAATTTGTAAAAGCCCTGCTCAGCTGCAGCTCCTCCATCCCTGCAGGAAGGAATTTAACCCAGAACACGCCGTGATCCCTCCCAGGGCCAAGAGAACACAGCCAAGGTGAAACGCCGTCAGGATCTGAGAATCCTCCCCGAAATCCACACAAACAGATGGCATAATTTGGGTTCTAAATGCTGCTCAGCATTTCCAGCTGCAAGTGGCAAACACGGAACATGCTCTGAATGTGCAAATGATGAGCTCAGCACAAAGGGACAATGCAATTTCTGCTCAAGACAGGCAGCTCCAACAGCCTCAGACACTGCTCATAATCACTTTATTGCTCCGGGAAAGGGCAATTGCCTTCCCCACAATCTGATAACCCTGGGCTGCTCTTCACTCTTTAATACCAGTTCTAACTACAAGCCCGGGCTGGGGCTCTAATTTTAAGCCAGTTTGATATTAAACACAGGGGGAAAATGAGTTCTGTCTCACTCTCACATCAGCACACAAGACACCAAAGAACACTCAATTATTAAGCAGGAACTGCCATATATATATATATATAAAAAAATCCATTCCCAGCTCTAATCTCGAAGGAATAGCTTTATTATCAGGAAATGGAAATCTGATTTTTGGCTTCTTTGTTAGATTTCAATAGGAAATGGAGCAAATACAGCGTGTTTTGACTGCTTGGAAGAATAAATTCTGTAGGGATCTGTTACTATGTCAAACTCAGGAAAAAGAGTCCCCAGCCTTAAGTGCTTGAATTGTATTGACTCATATTATGGCTCAGTCATTTCCACAGTGCCTTGTGATCTCCCTGCTCACTGGGGCTGCTCGTGCTCATCAGGCACTGAGCAAACCCAGCAAACTTCTCAGCAGCAAAAACCACACTTCAGTTTGTGCCTGGGTTAAAAAAACCTGCTGTGGGCAAGGACAGAAATTCAGAGAACTCCCCACAGCAAGCACAGAACGCCTCACACTGCAGGTGCTAGCAGCAAAATTTCAGTTTTATTTCAAAAAAACAATTTTGAGCTCTACAAATAAGCAAATTCACAAAGGAAACATCGCCAAAACCAAGGCGTTTTTTCTTGCCAGCCTCAAGAAAATTCAAATCAGCACTTAAGACAAAATGTATTTCATGTACAAAATTGGTGTTACAGAAGCAGCAATTATCTACACCAAAATTGGTTGCTTTCAGTAGAAGGTTTACCTAATCACAGCTTTTTACAGTCAGCTCATTTAAAAAAAAAGGGAAAAATAAGGAATGAAAAACCTGCAAGTATCAAACTTTTAGGCCCCAACACTAACACATTCCAGATTTGTTTTCACACTGTATTGTCATCTTATGAAAATGAAAGTGATACCCATTCACAGAAGACTAATTAAACCAAGTTTCCTTTCAAAATTTGCCATCCCTTCCCAAGAGAAGAGCACAGCTACATCGTTAATGCTGAATTTACAGCCTCCACTTCCTCTAACATCAGAAAACGCCTGAATTCCAAACGCACCAATTACACAAAAAAACATTATGAGAAAATCTACACATCACAATCAAATACTATCTGTTCCACTAGTGAAACATTTATCCAACTGCCAAGCCCTTTTCTTGGATAAACTTGACACAAATGTTTCCCAGGGAAGGCCAGCTTGTTTTAATCATTTACATTTTTCAACACTATTTGTTCTCACTTCGTATCCAAAGGTCAGAACTCAACCCACAACCCCAGGCAAACTTTGGAATAAATACTATTTTTGTCCACTCTTCTGGAAAGAGTTTCACTTCTGCTAAGGAAGCTGAAGTATAAAAACCAGATTTCCCTCTGATTCATCTCAAGACGCCTGACATTATTTTTCACTGTCTGAGTGTATTTCATGGATCCTCTTTATTTATCCGGGGCTGTTACACCGTTAAAGGCTTTTCCAGACTTTAGTAACAGAGAAATTTGTCCCGTGCTCTGAACTGCTGCGGGATCAGCCAGACGAGGAGCACGGCTAAGCAAGGTCCAGCTGACAGGAGTTTGAGCTATGCCAGCTGAGATTCCAGCTCCTCCTTCCCCAGTGCCCCTTCTGACACGGTTCTGGAGGTATTAATAGAGATTTGCACATTAATGTGCCTGTGAGGGCCCAGGTAAAAACCTCCCCACTGCACTGAACATTTACATCCACTCCACACCAGGGTGCCTGCTCTTCAGGACCACTGTGGTTTAGAAATCATTTCTCATTTTATTTACCTTTAAAACACAAAGTAGAACTACTCAGTGCTTTCGAGTGTCATTTACTGAGTCTGGCATTTTAAACACACACGGGTCAAGCGAAAATAAAAGCTATTTTCAACAGGAATAGGTATCTTGGCCAAATTACAGCTCACAAAGACTAACAGAACTGACTGTCCCAGGTGTGAGCCACCCCAGGAAAGCAGCCAGAGCCCTCTGCAGAGCACAGGACACAGAATTTCTGCTGCCAGAGCCTGAAAACGCTGCTGGTGCTGTCCCATTCCCTGATTCCCCCTGATTATGGAGCAAAAACCCTGACACTCACAACCCTGAGAGCTGAGAGCTACCCCCAGCCCAGCTCCTGCCCCGAGCATCCCTCACAGCAGCTCTGGGATTTAACAAACGTGCCTGCCTGGGGCCAGCAGCATCCCAAATCCTGCCTGGAGCCACCAGCACCACCCCAAACCCTGCCTGGAGCCACCAGCACCACCCCAAACCCTGCCTGGAGCCACCAGCACCACCCCAAACCCTGCCTGGAGCCACCAGCACCACCCCAAACCCTGCCTGGAGCCACCAGCACCACCCCAAACCCTGCCTGGAGCCACCAGCACCACCCCAAACCCTGCCTGGAGCCACCAGCACCACCCCAAACCCTGCCTGGAGCCACCAGCACCACCCCAAACCCTGCCTGGAGCCACCAGCACCACCCCAAACCCTGCCTGGAGCCACCAGCACCACCCCAAACCCTGCCTGGAGCCACCAGCACCACCCCAAACCCTGCCTNCCTGCCTGGGGTCACCATCACCCAAACCCTGCCTGGGGCCACCAGCAGCACCCAAACCCTGCCTGGGGCCACCAGCAGCACCCAAACCCTGCCTGGGGCCACCAGCAGCACCCAAACCCTGCCTGGGGCCACCACCAGCACCCAAACCCTGCCTGGGGCCAGCAGCAGCCCCCCAAACCCTGCCTGGGGCCACCAGCAGCACCCAAACCCTGCCTGGGGCCAGCAGCAGCCCAAAGCCCGGCTCCAGGCAGGGATGGGACACTCTGGGCTAGCAGTGGCCACCAGCTGGGGACTCCAGCCAGCATTCTAAGCCAGTGTCAGAGCCCAGCCCAGTGAATGCTCCACGGCCACAGCCTTGAAAACCAGCTGGCCAAAACTTCACAAGCCCAAGGCCCTGCGGCTGTCTCTGCACCCTGCCTTCTCAGCTGCTGGCTTTACCTGGCTCTCAGGTGGAATATCCTGCTAGCCACATGAACCAACAAGTTACAGAAATGCTGCTCTGTGCTGGTTTAATACTAAACATTGTGTGCCTTCTAATCCAGCACACACCAGAGCAGCAGAACCTCTCAACACCTCCTGAAGAAGCCCCGGAACAAGGAACAATTAATGTGCACACACACTGACCTAACACGTAGAGGCATTACAGAATTAAATAATAAGAAATGCTGAGATTACTTCTGGCTACTCTGAAGCAGAACAATAGGCAGCATAAACTCCCTCCACCCAAAAGACAAGGAGCTTTAGGATTAGTTCAGTGATAAACAGCTTATTTCCTTCCCCACACACAAAAATCAAACCCAGGCTCTCTGGCAGTGAGCTGTTAACCACACACCAGGAGACAAAGCCCCATCTCTGTCACCTTTACACAAACAAAAGTGAGCAAGAAAGGGTTTGAGAAGCACATCAAGGGATTCTCTACAACCTGTAGTAAAACTGCAAAGACAGGCGATGTTCTGACAGAACAGCTGTACACATCATTATGTTAATTAAAATTAAAGTCTCATCTACTTAGCATACAAGCAATTCGCTGAACCTTAGTGACAAAAGGAAGGAACCATTTCCTCAAAGGGACATTATCACACACCACTGGAACAAGTTCTCTGCTCACACTGAAGGCCACAGCAGAAAGCAGATAGAAAAGTAGTCAAGAAACAGCCCCGGCTATTTTAAGCAAAACAAAGCAGTATCAACTCTAAAACACACACAAAGGAAGTGGTCGGACAGATTACGTCAGCTCTCGCCTCAATTCATAAATCCTAACCACAAAACAAGACAAATTCTCAACTGCCTCTCTCTGGAATCCTGTTTAAAGCCAATACACGCAGTTTAGGTCTTAAAATACGCTCTCGAACAACACCCGCTGATGCATCACTTTCAAACAGCAACCGGGGGGTGAAAAAAAATTGTGTAATCCAAGGCAATTCTATCGTGCTGCCAGATCAAATAACATTTCGCCAAGTGCCTGCCAAGCACCCAGCCTGCCAGAGCACAATGAGCACTCGAGTGCTCGGGACTTGAAACCACCTTTCACTGGTCCCAGAGATCTTTAGAAAACACTTTAAACACTACCAAATCGCAGGGCTGGAAAAACAAATACGAGCTTTTCTCAATGCTCCTGCAGCGTTCTCAGCTTGCTGTCAGGCACCTCTGGCGAGGGGCACCGGGCACAAGGGCTCAGAAACGAGACTGCCCCTAAGAACAAAAACTGAGAAAAATGTGGAGTCGGCTGCACGTCTGGAACTAATTGCGGGCAGATTAACGGCTCTGCATTGGAACGGGGCTGTCTGTGGGGCTGGAAATGCAGCTGACTCTAAACCGAGTTCCCAGAAGAAACACGTCTGGGGAGCATCTCAAACTACACTGCTCGCCACGTCCTTCTACTTCGTGCCCAACGTTAAGTTTAAAACAACAAAGGAAGGAATGAAGTGGCCGTGTCGAGCGCCGCTTCCAGCCCCCGAGAATTAAACAGCCCCTCATGGCTGGAAGGAGCCATCCAGGCACACAATGCCCCACGCAGGGCACAGCCACATGGACTCAGACGGGCTCAAAACCAACTGCAAAACAAAGCACGGCGGCTTTCTTCCCCAGGAAACAAAAGTGGCCGAGCAGGTCTCCTGTCACTATCTTAAAACACCATTAAACATCCTTGAAAAAGTTACACCACACACTGTCCCAATTAGTGCTTCAAAGGCATTCCACTGTACCGAGCGCAATGAAAAAGCACTTTCTTGCAGGATAAGGAAAATGCAATCCTTATCTCCTTATCTCATTTGCTTTCAAAAAACAGAATCAAAAACAGCAGTCCGGTGACCAGAACCGTTTATACTTAGAACAGGGAGGTAAAGCATTTCTTATGGAAAAAAAAATAAAAAAACCCCACACAAACAACAAAACCAACCCTGCAGCCTTTAGAGCGTCCTGAACTTCCCAGGCCAATAAAAACCTACCCACACCTCACCTACCAAGTCGATCCAACTTTTGCTGGGGAAAAAAAAAAAAAAAAAAACAAACACCAAAAAAAAAAAAACCAAAAACAAAAAAAAAAAAACCANTAAAAACCCAAAACAAAAAAAAAAAAACCAAAAAAACACAAAAAATCACCAAAACTGGAGTAACCCAAAGCGGAAAAGAGAATTAAGCCAAGCCTTTCCTCCATCCAGGCAGTTATCGTTGGCCAGGTAACAATTAGTCAACTTGCAGCATTAAATTCTCCTCGTGGGAATACAGAACTCGTACGCAGCGAGTCCCTCGCATCCATGGGACCCACGGGGGGCACGGGGGGCACTCACCGCGGCTCCGGCTGAGCCCCGAGCCCTGCCCCGCTCCGGCCCCGCTGCCGGCGGCGGAGCCCGGCGGGAGGAGCGGCGGGAGGAGGAGGAGGAGGGAGGAGGAGGAGGGCTCC
>VZTB01002686.1:52596-69789 GCA_013397245.1 Thryothorus ludovicianus | reverse complement strand
GCACCCCCCGGTACCGAGCACCCCCCGGTACCGAGCACCCCCCGGTACCGAGCACCACCCGGTACCAAAAACCCTCCGGTACCGAGCACCACCCGGTACCGACCACCCCCCGGGCCCCAAGCACCCCCCGGTACCGAGCACCCCCCGGTTACCAAGCATCCCTCCGGTACCGAGCAGCCCCCGGTTACCGAGCACCCCCCGGTACCGAGCACCCCCCGCACAAACGGGGCCGGGAGCGCTCCGTGCCCGCGTCCGGCCCAGCCCGGCCGGGCAGGGGTGTCCGGCCAGGGTCACCCCTGAGACCCTTCACTGCCTTCCAGCAGCTCAGAGCCATCTTGTTCAAGGTCTGCCCTACGACGCCTTCCTTCCCCCCATTCGGAGCAGGAAT
The DNA here is from genome assembly GCA_013397245.1 of Thryothorus ludovicianus. Classification (NCBI taxonomy): domain Eukaryota; kingdom Metazoa; phylum Chordata; class Aves; order Passeriformes; family Certhiidae; genus Thryothorus; species Thryothorus ludovicianus. The sequence continues at coordinate 69,401 of VZTB01002686.1, read as the reverse complement.
TCATCTGCTCAGCAGAACACGTTCCTTTTAATTGTATTTAATTGGATTTTTTTATAGAGAATGAATATTTATCTTACTGTGCATCTGTAACTCATCTCCCAATGCCTTGTGTTGTTCCTCAACACCACAACCGTGACCTTTCAGTTGTTGGTACTGACTTGATTTTAGAGCAAGGCTCTGCTATTTTCCCTTGCAGAACAACATGCAAAACAAGTCATCTATGTAATCCATTACCTTGGGGCAACGTACACTTTATCCCTGCCGAGCAAATCCATTTCCTAGCCGTACAGTAATATTTTACCTATAAAATAAATATGGGAGTACACCCACCTCTGAGCTAGTTTTATAAAGCCAAGTTTAAAAAAAAAAAAAAGGAAAAAATTATAATCATTAAAGTTCACAGACCCAGTTAATTAGAGCAACACCCTCAAGTACTGCCTGCCAACTTCATCTTTCCAGAGGCTGCTAATTATTTCTAGTTGTGTATCTTCCCGCTATTTATCCATGCCCATTTCTACCATTTTCATACTAGAGCCCACGAGTCCTTCAGCAGAGCAAGATCTAAGTTGGAAATTTCTTCTGCACTTTCTAGAAACTGCTCCCTAAACGCACCCACCCGGCGGGAGCAGCCGGTGGATTCCGAGGCGCCCCGGCCGCTGGCAGGGCTGCTGTGATCAATAAAATCGAGGGTGGTGCAGGCACGGGCTGCACTCGTGCAATATTCATGGCACAGCAGCTCCGGAAGCGCAGCCAGGTAAGTTGCAAAACCTTTGTGAGCTTTGTGAGCAAGCAGCCGTGTGATAGCTCCAGACCTGCCAGAGCTGAAACCCAAGCCTCCCGTCAGCACAAAGCTCATCCTCACGCCTCCTTTGCTCATCACATGTGGCCCAACACCTGGCAGGCCTAGAAGGGAACTGACTGCTCCTCGGTGGATTTAAATCAGCCTTTACTCCTAATGACTTCCAAAAGAGCTTTCCAGCCGGGAGTTAATTCAGGCCAGGTTTCATCATTTGGAAAATACCCCGTTTGATGGTTCTTGTTCAAAAACACCTCGTCCCTCTAGGGCAGGTGACCCAGCCAGCTTGGATCACAAATCCCTAAAGTCTGTGTATGTTGGAAAAATGCACTCAGGTGATAATGATAATTTTAAATGCGTGGATTTTTTTGTATCCCATTAGGGTGAAAGTTGTCCAAACAGTGCAGAGCACAGCATCTGGCAGTCTGAGCACAGCAACAGAACTGGAGACTATTCTTGAATCTCAGACACTGTCTTGCAAATCCAACACAAACCAACTTCCGAATTCAGCAGTGTGGGAGATGGCAGAGAAATCATCCCAAGTCCCATCTGTTTGTATACAGCATTCTGGAGATCCTTGAGTGAGCAGAACAGCCACAGCACTCAATCACCGACATCAGAGACAACTCAACTTTCACTAATTGGCTTTCCTAGGAGATATGGAGATCTGCCCCCGTTTCAGAGACTAAAATAAAAAACATGCACAGAGTACAGCCTCAAGCTCCATTTTGCAATAGGGACTTTTAATCTTGTCCTTTGAAAATGGGCTATAAAAGATCTTTTCTTGCTCGTGAAATACACCTTTGCCAGCCACAGCGTTATAAACTTACAACAGCATTTCTTTTTGTGTCCCTTCTGAAAGCTGAGTATCCGAGAAAGGGGGGGAAATGTGAGTTACACATTCACAAAGGCCAGCAAGACCAGGCAAAATCTGCTTCCACATGGGTGATGGAAATACACTGGAGACCTTGAGTGGAGATTCCCTGGAAGGACAGGGCTGGAGCCACCCCCAGACACCTCTCACTGCTCTCTGTGGCGTTTGGTCCAGCCTGCATCAGGCCCCTGATGCTGCACAATGAAACAAAGCCCGACTCCACCGCCTGCAAAATCCATCCCAGCTTTCTTGGCAGGCTCCATTTATCAAAACAAGCCTGTCATGTCGAGTACCATTAACAGATAATGAACTGAGACAAGGGATGCAGTTACAAGCAAAGCACTCCGCATGCTACAGGCCTGAGCACACAGCCAAGGGAGCTGATATTTACTATAAACATCATAATTAAATAGAACACCTAGCTGAAGAAGCATTAAGGTCGTGACAATAAACAACGGAAGCTGGAAATCTGAAGGAACAAGGCTGTGACTTGCTGTCAGTAACTCCTGACACTGCTCAAAGGCGTGTGCACATCCAGCCCTGCACACCTTCTCCCGTGGCAGCTGAAATCTGGGAAGCACCTGTTAACTCGCAGCTTTGGGCTTTCAGCGCTTCCCCCGAATGCTGTAACACTTTGTATCCTGTACCCACGCACTTCAGCTCATGAAAGATTGAGCACTGAGAAGTGACAGACAGTGTATCTTCAAAGGGCTGGAAAATGTGCTGCTTTCCAGACGCGCCACTCATAACAAACGCGAATAATTCATAACTTCGCACGAGCCCGACCCTATTGGAAGAATATTAAACACGGACACACAAATTGGAGGAATATTAAATAAAGATGTAATCCCTCCAAGACACAAGACCTATCAATCAGCAGCATTCCCCCAGTGCTGACAGAAGGAGCCATGGAGCACACACCAACATTCCACCCGCTGGAAAAACCGCTCCGAAGGTGCAATTCCGGCTCTCCCAGGTACCCAAACACTTGGAACACAAACTAACCGTAAACAGGCTTAATGAGATTATACAGATTAAACGGGAACATTAAGTTGTTTTTCTCCAAGAGACGCTTCACGACAAAGAGGTGCCACAAACACTTGGAGGCTGCTCCCTCTGACTCCGAGCTCACCCATGTGGGGTTTTTAAAGCAGTTTTTAAAGCAGTTTTTAAAGCAGGTTGGACAGTGCTGGTGGCTTGCACGGACTGAACACAAAGCCTTACATTCCTTTTAAGAACATGGAGACATGAACATGACAAGTGTCTCCTAAAAGCCAATCCAACACAACTTCCCAGCTTAGGCGAGCAGGGAGTCTAACAGCAGCCCCCTGCTAAGCTGGATCTGTTTTTAAAAGGGGATTTAACAGTGTCTTCAGAGCTCTCGGGTCTGGCCTTGGGCAGGGGGGAAGAGGAAGGGAGTAGGTTCATGGAGAACAAACCAACAGCTCAGTGTTGTCCCAACAGTGTTTTCCTGGTGTGTCATCAGCTGCAGTGCTCATCACAAGTTTCCCAGTCTGTCAGTGGTGTAGCCCCAGCCAAAACCCCCAGGGTACCTCCAGTAAAACAAAAACCTGACAGAGGAGGCTTAAACTGAAAGCGAGCCGGAGAATTCCAGGGGCCAGCGGCCACCTGGAGATCTCTCAGCAGAGGAGAGGAATCGCTGGCTGGGCTGCCAGCAGGAAAGGTCACCTCCCTCTGCTCCCAGCAGCAGCACGAGTGTCTGTAACCCATTTGTGATTGTTTGCACTCGGGCATCAAAGCACCCCGGCTCTATCTAAACACAAAACCTTTGCTCAGGTGAGAGGTGAGGCTCTGCTCCTGTGTAAATAACGCGCTGTGCTCTTGGCACAAACACCCCACAGCAACCCAGACCCAGCTCTTGACAAGGCACTGCTGGCTACATGCGAATTTCTTGCAATGCGCCCGCAGCAGCACAAGTCGTGTCTGCGCCTGCAGACCTGCGAGCACTCACAGGAAACCTGCAGGGAGCTGCAGCAGCAGCAGCCCAGCCTGTGCCCCACGCTGACACCAGGCTGCCTCCCCACGCTGAGTGAAACTGGGCAGGGGGAGCTCGGGCAGTGCTGAGCCTGCCCCAGCGCCACCCAAACCTGGAGCTGCAGCCCCAGCGCCACCCAAACCTGGAGCTGCAGCCCCAGCTGGGGAGGGAAGCTCTGCACGCAGCTGAACAGCCACAGCTCCTTCTGCTGCACCACCTCCACACACACAGCACTTCCTACACACCAGCGTGCCAAGGGTTAATTTCATTTACACTGAATTGGGATGAGCCATTTCCTTGCCTCTCTCAAATGCCCAAAAGGAACCTGTTCCCTTTACGGACCATGCACCTTAAGAGGCTTGGCTTCCTCTGCTGGGTTAGATTTTGTTCTGTCGGGGTGAGGTTTCCCCTGTTAAACCAAATTACCAACACTATCACACATTTTATGGCTCAAGAACTGTGACTCCTTCCCTGAACTTACGTGGTGCTCAGGATATTGCAGGTGACCTCTGGCCAAGCTCTAAGTCCTCGCAGGTCACTGTGAAACCCAGCACCACATCAGCACTCTGGGGACAGAGCCCTCCAGGCACAGAGCTCCTGAGCAACTTCAGCCCCTTCTTAGCGACCCCTGGGCCCAAGAATTGAGGCAATGCCCTCCTGTAACTGCCACCAGCAACTGCCACCAACTGCCCCCGTGGCAGCCCTGGGTCACACCTGTGAGCAGAGCCCGGCTGAGCAGACAGGCACGGCCACAAACTCGAACCAAAGATACAAAAACTGGATTGTCCCCAGCACCTGTGCCCCTGACTGCCTCGGATTGCCCCCAGCCCTGGCCCTGTGACACAGCCCAAAAGTGGCACGGGCAGGGCACCTCCCGGGACAGGGACAGGAGCTGCTTAACCCCGCTGTGTGTGTGCAGGGAGGAATCCCCAGGGCTGCCCCTGCACAGCATCCCTGATGCACGCTGCCTTTCTGGCACAGGAGCAATCAAACAGCAGCAGTGGCTCTCCCGGGGAGCTGTGAAGATGAAGGCAATTCACATGCTAACACGTGAGAAAAGCAGGCTTTTACAGGAAGGCCTGGCTTAGGAAGTGCTGGGGAACCCAAACAAACCAAAAATACCAGAAAAACCCCAAACAAGCAACCACAGAAGCAACCAACAAGAAAGAGCTCAGCCCTGCCAAGGCTCACTCCCAGGTGCCCATACAATGAAATGAGTGTTCAGCAGTGCCAGCACAGCCCCTGCTCCCTCCTCCTGCATACCCAATTCTGCCAGGACAGAACCCCCAAACCCTCCTGAAACCCTGACCTCAAACCCTCCTGAAATCCCGACCCCAAATCCTCCTGAAACCCCGACCCCAAACCCTCCTGAAACCCCAACTCTAAAACCGCCTGAAACCCTGACCCCAAACCCTCCTGCACACCCAACTCTGCCAGGACAGAACCCTCAAACCCTCCCGAAACCCTGGCCCCAAACCCTCCTGAAACCCCAACTCTGCCAGGACAGAAGTCCCCGAGCCAAGGAGAAGCAAACCCGAGGCAGAGAAGGGGACCCAGCAGGGTTAAATCCCAATTCTGGGGCAAGGATCTAAGAGAGCTGCATCTCAAAGAGGGCAAAACTCAGCCAGAAGTACAGGATGCTTTTTCTAGAAAACAGAAAGAAGGGTAGGGATTTTTTTTTTTTTCCTGGTACTTCACCTCTGGTTTGTTTCCTCTTCTCTGTAGGGACCAACACTTAAATTCAAAAGTGTTTTTGTAAAAAATCCTTGCCCTGGGAAACTCCAGATTACAGAATGGTAAACTGTAAGCCAAGAATATTAAAACAAAATCCAGTGTGTCTGCCAGATTTTGTGGTACTTACGGCAAGACACCAACCTGTTCAGCAGCTTCTCGAATTTAACACAAAGGAATGCACACAACTCATTTCAAAAGGTATTATCTTACACAGAACAAAAAAAAAAAATCCAAATATTTGTCAAAAAAAGTCATTTAAAAGGAAAAATTTACATACTTGAAAATGTAACAAATGGATTAAAACAAACAAGAAGCTCTTTGTTCTCAGATGAATATAAAAAAAAGCAAACAAAATAAAATTCTCAACAGCTAAATGTGTGTGGGAGGGGTGAAGCCAAAGGAGGGAAGGAAGAACTAAGGAAATGCATCTTTTTCAGCTCTATCAAAGCAGCTGTAAAACAATGGGAGTTTGCCTGTTCTTCCCTGCAGTTTAAACTAAAAGTGACTCTGGGAATGGAAAACTTGATACCTCCATCAAGAGCCTGTGGAATGTTTAAACTATTATAGCATAAAGCATGCTCGTACTCACGCTGAAGGAAATGACTCCCAAATGCTTCCTCTGCAATCTTCCTTCCAGAGCCACACAGATCCTTTACCCAGGGATTTTCTCAACACAGAAATTGAACTAACAGAGATGTAAAATTTGCAATGGATTTACAGCCTTTTATTGAGATCACAGAGGAGATGGGAGCTGTGGCTGCAGCTCAGTTTTTGGAGCAGTAATCACTCACACATTCAAAGGCCTCTGAAAATTCAATAGATTTTTTTTTTTTTTTCTTCTTCTTCTCAAGTGACAACAACCACAGGATGTGACCCGTACCTATAATAACCTCTCCCTCCAGACAGGGAGATAAGCTCTAAAAACAGGAAGTTTCTACTGTAATCTTGCAAAAATATCAACAGTCTGAAACCACACAAGTCCAGTTCAGTTACAGGAGGAAGGAACTCTTCACTTCCCAAAAAAATCACAGGACAGGATCCCCAGAGGCTGGAACTAACTCAGGCACTGCTCCACCAGAATCCCCCAGCACATGGAATTATGTGAAGATTCTCACTTTATCCCTCTCCTCTTCCCTCCACAGCTTCCAAGAGTAAGCAAACACGACAGCCTCACTCCCACAGGCAGCATCATTATTTTAGCAGTTTGCTGGACTCGTTTTGATTTGTTTTTTCTCCAGCAGACGGGGATTCACTGGTGCAGGGCTGTTTCACACAGCACCCAGCCTGCAGCCACCTACACAGGAACTTTTGAGTCAACTGAAAGGAAGCAGCAGATTTCTGATAGCTGCTATCAACCAATTAACAGCCAAAAAGGCTTTTCAAAATGAGTTTCACAATGTTGCTGACGCTGGAGATGAGGAGGTGGCACTAGTTAAGCAGGGCTTACACCAACTTAGCAAACACTCTCAAAAGCAAAGGATCCTGCTGTATATTTTAACATAAATCAGCTTCGTGCTGCTTGTCAACACAATGCACGTTTTCCTGTCAGTGTTCAACATAAAACAACAGAATCACACTGAAGGCTTAAAAATCCCATTCTCATGGCTGTGTTCTGACTCTGAACTTCCATCAATTCTCAAGTAAAACACACAATAATCTTAACTCCACTCGTGTTGCTTTCACATGTACTACAGCAACGTTTAAATTCAGTAATTTTAGGAAGGCTAAACCTGCAACACATCAGTTCTTCCCTTACACGCTTCCTTCAGTTGCCTATTAAAGAATTCAACATAAAAGGCAGCCCAGGTGTTCTATTTAACTTCTTGTGATACGGAGATAAACCAGCAAAAACTTCAAATACATAACCCCCACCAGGATCAGGCAACCAAGTATTTCCAAGGCATCCTAGCAGTGAGAGAGGATTCTATGGAATCTCCCTGGAAGTCCTTGCAGAAAGCTGTAAAATCCCGAGCCCCATTCCCTGCCACTCTGAGGATTACATCTGGGATGAAATCACCTCCTGCAGATCGCAGCTCCAGCCCTGAAACACAGAGGGGCAGCTCCACAGAGCAAACAGCCCTGTAAGGAAATCCTTACCCATGAAATTCCCAGGAAAAACAAACACTGCAGGCCGCAGGAAGGAGAGAGCTGCAGAGGATGTGAGGAACATTCCGAGGCAACAACATCAGCTGTAAAGGCAGCACAGCCACAGCAAAAGCCCCTTTGGACAGGAAGGGCACAAGGAGGGCACAAGGAGGGCACAAGGAGGGCCACAAGGAGGGCACAAGGAGGGCACAAGGAGGGCACAAGGAGGGCACAAGGAGGGCACAAGGAGGGCACAAGGAGGGCTCCAGACTGTGCCCAGGCTGCAGCATTGCCACACAGTGCCAGCCCCCAAAAAAGGGGCAATGCCACCCAAACACTGCCAGCCCAGCCAGGAGCCTGGAGTTGGCACCTGAGAACTCTGCAGAGCTGCCAACAAGAGGGCAGTGGGGGGAAATCCCAAAAGCACAAAGCTCAGAGAGGGAAAATCCCAAAAGCACAAAGCTCAGCAGCATCCCAGGAAACTCAGGAACATGCCCCACTGCCCTGCAGCTGCCAGGCCCCTCCTTAACTGAGCCATGGGTGAGGGAACAGCAAGCCCGGCAGGCAAAGGGCACAAAACCCCCCAAGGGACACAAAAAATCCCACACAAAACCCTGCCAGGGCACAGGAATCCATAGGGGCACCAAAAACTCAAAGAGTCAGAGGAACCCAGAATGGGCACAGACACCCAGAGGGTGACAGGAACCCAGGATGGGCACAGGAAGATCCTGGTGTGCAATTCCCAGAGCAAACCACGAGCACCTTCCCGGTTCTGAGCGCTGCTCCCTCCCTTCCTGAGCACTCCTGTCTGGGTTTTGAGAGGTGAGTGACAGGAACTGCTCATTTTCATGCTAATGTTTTATCAGAAAGAAGTATACATGTCACATCATGAGCTCATTAACAATCCATTCCTAAGACTTGTAGTAAAGCTTGGCAGGCAACTTCCTCCTGAAACCAGATCTGCTGCTTTGCTTTTTAGGATCTGAACACGCTGGGGTGGCACATCGAGAGGTAAAAACGTAATTTCAAGGTTGCACTTTGCTCCAGTTTCATAGAACCATCATTAAGCAGCCACAGAACACGTGCCAGGTTATCCAATTCAGTCTCCATCACCTTCAGCCACCGAGTTTCAGGAGGAGAACTCTGAAATCACTGATCTGCTGCAGCACAGGTCTGTGTAAGTTTACACGCAGTTAAACATGCAGCTGCCACTCCTGTCACTGCTCCTCTCCCAAGGAAACCTCCCCTTTGGGGTACCAGCAAGCAGCCAGGGAACTGTACTTGAAATGTAACTGGAATAAGCTCACTGGACAAATGAGGTCAAGAACAAGGCTGACAATCACACTGGATTCAGTTCTTGAAATGAAAAGGCAAAGTCCCTTTCATGGCTCCCACTACAAAGAGACCCATCATTAGACCTCATTTTTGTCACTTCATACAAAGGCTGAAGACACAGACAAGTGGTGTTTAAAAGAAAAGCCTTTGAAATCAAATGGCTCCCAAGAATATCCCTCCATCCTTGGCAGATGGAGCTTTCCTCCCTTCCCTTGCAGCCCAGCTGAGGGTGGGAAGCTCCGTGTTTTCCTCATTAGCTCCGGACCTGGGCTGCCCTGTTTGGTTTGTTCGTGGGCTTGGTGGCTGCTTTTGTTTTTTAAATAACCTTTAAGACATCTCTCTGTTGATTAAAGCATTTTCATCCTTCAGTGAGTTTGATTCCTATTAGTTCAGACTGCAGAGAAGACATTGATTTTTGCTATGCTCAGGATCAAGAGAAGTAACAGCTTTTCCAATTAAACAACTGCTCTCCACGTTAAGTAGAAAAATATGTCCAGAGCAATAATGTGCAAGCATCCAGAGCCCTCTGCAATGCCAACAACAGCTCACACACGTGCTAGAAACAACTTTAACCTTTACCTCAGGAACAGGAAAACCCCCTGAATTACAGAGTTCAGCTCTGGTTAACTCTGCTGGTAAGGAGCTGCAGCTCTGAGAAGCTCAGAATTACCATCACTACACAAATCACCACACTGGGCTCCCACCCTCTAACACAGAAATCCTGACTAGAAATGGTCCAGAGGCTGCTGCTTCTCCTCTCAAATGAAGCTTTTGTACCAAACAAATCCATACAGTTCCTGCCTTACAGCCTTCCACAGAGCTGCACTGTAAATCAAATATTTTATTCCACACCCTGCAGCTATTTCCACATTTAATAACTGACATGGGAGACAAGTTTTAATCTCCATCAGGCTGAAACAATTACTGTCCTCATAACCACTCAAGTCAGAGGTAAAAATTATGAGATTTCTATTACCCGATTGCATATTCAGGGGAAACAGTTACATTTTTCCAGAGGAAAAAGACAAAGTACCATCCGTGGAACAAAAAGGGGGAGCCCAAACAATCAGAGTCCCCAGTTTTTAATTGTCAGAATGGCCAGGCACTCCAGGCTTTCTTTTAACTAGAAAAAAAATGCACCAGCCCTGCCAAAAACCAGCAGAGAGACCAGAGATCTGAACAGAGGTGACACTTGCAGATGTAAATATTCCCTGGCCAGAAGCTCCAGCTTTAAACTTTTCTTTTGGCATCAAGGAAACAATTGCCATGCTTAGAGGAAGAATTTATTAAAAATCTTCCTGAATGAGAGGCCTGGGAGCCAGCCCGTGCTGCAGCCCAGCCCTGAGCAGCACCAGCACCTTGGGGCTTTACTTTTTTTTTTTTACAGGAAATTCCCTCCCAAGGACGTCTGGGGCAGGGTCACAGGGCTGGAAAATGAAAGGAAAAGATGAAAGTGTCACACAGACAGTTACAGCCAACAGGAAAAAAAAAAACCCAGTGTGAAATCTCGCTGTGGAATTTGTCTAGTATTACATGTTTTACTACCAGTTATTACTGGCTGCTGGAAAGGGATATTAAAAATCACAGCAGGTCAAGACACTGCTTCTTTCTCTATTAATATATTGAGGGAAAAATGCAGTGATTCACCTCCTGTCCAAGAAAGGGGGGAAATGCCATCAAGCTTGAACCATTCATCCTTTTATTTATGCTCTGTGAAGACCTCCAAAGATACTTAAATATCCAAATTATTTAAATCAGCCTGAGAACACACAGAAGGGATGCTAGAGCTCACAGTGCAGGAATCCCCCCAGAGCTAAATAATTAAGCAGCATCTTCCAGAAAAACTCTCCAGGCCAAGCTAACATTCAGGTTTCCAATAAAGTGCGAGCCCCACGTGCCTGGGGAGGAGGGCAGAGGGGAGGCAGAGAGATTTTCATTGTTTTTCCCCAGCAAAACGTCCTGGGTGGATGTTAGAGGGGAAGGAGAGGCTGCCTTGGCTCAGAGCACCCTCTAGAGCCAGCTCCTCATCCCTGACAGCGCTCGGGTGTCCCCTGCACAGCCCTGACACCACCAATATTTTACCTTCCCACAGCGGGGAATGAATGTGTTCTCTAAATTTACACTCTGCTCTCCCTGCAGCCCCATCCGTGCGCTCGTAACAAAATTAGACACTGCCTCTGATCAAAGTACAAAGATGGTAAAAATAAGGTTTCTCACTTGGAGGAGAATTAACCAACTCATCCTGAATAAAGACTAAGCTTTGTTTTCCAAGACTTTCACTGAAGTGAATAAAGAAGCTGCTGCTCCCAGGTTTTTTATATCAGACCAAGTGCAGTTTGTAATTATTATTTGTAAGTGAAAGATTTTAAGGCACAGGATTTCAGTTAATTAAAATCCACTTAGTTATCAAACTACCACTAAAAGACCCATTTCAGCCTCAAGTGAGGGTAAGTGCAAATGCATCCCTGAGTTCTCACGGGCTGATTTTAAACTTTTTGCTTAAAGCAGGTACGTGCCAAAGATCTCAGTGACACAAGCAAGGAGCTGAGCAGAGAGCCTCTAATCAGGAGCCATTAATCAATTCAATCATTAGGGATTCATTTCTTCCAAACCCCAGCCCTTACGGAGGAGAAGGATCACAGAAAAATCAGACTGCAGAATTAATGATGCCTTTTTGGTTTTATCCCCCAAATCAGGGAATGGTTTTCCTTCACCCCACCACCCGCAGTGCCAGGGCCACAGGTCCCAGCCCAAAAGGGCAGGGCAGGTTTTTATTCTGATAAAACACCCAAGGTCACACTCTGGAGCTTCACTCACACACCTCAGACCCTGCCTGAGTTTCAGAAAATCTACGATTATCCTTCTAATCTGCCTTGCCAGGACACTCATCCTTCATCTGAGGGATCTCCTGAGGACCTTCCTCTGGACACAGGCACAACTCTGAGGGCTCTAAGAGCTCAGAGCTACCTCCAAATTACCACTCCTTTAAAGCAAATCACAGGGAAAATGAACAGCATAAATAAAAGTTATTTTTTTAATATTTAAACAATTTCAACACAAAGCACAGGCAGAAGAAAATAATTTGTCTCTTCAACACGAAGCCACTGCCAGGAAAATAAAGATTTGGAAAAGGTCAGAAAAATTCTTGGCAACACAAACAGACAGAAGCACAAAAAGGAAACAACACACTTCCATCACAAACTGTTTTCCTCAGAGATATTTGCTGCAAGAGAATCACAGCTTTTAAGGCCAAAATCAAGTGTCAGAGCCAGCCAAGGTATCTCCCTCACAGAATCTGTAACACTCAGTGCAAGCAGCAATAGAAGGTTTTAAGCTCAAGCCTTCTTACAAGTTTATTTACCTTAGAATAATTAAGAACAGCAGCTAAATCAGAAGCTGTTGAAAGCCAAAGCTAGAGCCTCTGACAGCTCCAAACCTCGACACAGACTCTTCTCAAAAAGCACCAACAGTGCAGCCCCAGTTTCAGCAGAACCCATTTCTCTGTGAACCCCCCTGCTCTGATTCTCAACATGAGCAAGCTGCTGTGCACATCAAAAAAATGACCTGCAGTTCCACTGACAGATCACTAATCTTGGTGCCTCTCACATCTTGTGCTAAAGAGCATTTCTTCAGACCCCATTTCCCTTTCACTTGACCAAAATAGAAAGATTAAGGTAAGCCATTTACAGCTCAGAAAACGAAAACTTATTACGTGTTATTTTTAACCAGAACTTAAAACCATTTCCAGAAATTATGCCATGGCTTTCAGCAGCAACATTTATGCCTCCCACAGCTGAAGTCTGGGCATTTCCCCCCTCCCTCATATTAATGTGTTTATCCAACCATAATTCCATTAGCATTATGTAACACAGACAATCTTCTTAGGCATTTTCTCATTGTCTCCCCCAAAAGTCACCCCCTGCACACACGGGGCTGGCACACAGAGCTGAACTGACACCTGCAGCCTCAGCCAGACCCTCTGAGAGCACACAGCCTCACTGCCCAGGGCATCCTTGCCCCTCACACACAACATTCAATCACTCTAACCCTCGTGATTCTTCCTCGGAGAGGAAAAAAAGAAATTAAAAAATGTATTTCATGTTTATCAACTGCCTACCCCTCCTGCACACCGAACACAGCAAATACTATTTGCAGTTGTGTCTGTAATTTGACATTAATTCCTTAATCTTCTTAAGGCAAGGCAAGCTTGTAGATCATTATGAGGTTATTTAGAAGAGCACATCTCAAGTGTTACAGGAAATGTACATTTTATTAAGAAAATAAGTGAAGTCGAGTTTTGTATTTTGCCATTCCCACACCTGACAAACAAATCAATCTCCTCTGGAGAGCAGTGAGGAGATTCCCTGGGAGCCAGGGCTGCTGTGGAATCCTCTCTGGGGTGGCACAGTGTGTGCCAAGGAGATGCTGTGCCTCTCCCAGGGGCTCAGCAGGCCTGTGCCCTGCCCTGCCACTGCTCCAAAAACAGAGAGCAGCACCTGCACGTGTGTCCTGTGCCACCTGTGCCCACCCAGAGCTGTCCTGTGCCACCTGTGCCCACCCAGAGCATCTCCCAGGGCTGTCCTGTGCCACCTGTGCCCACCCAGAGCAGCTCCCAGGGCTGTCCCCAGCCCAGGAGGGCTCCCTGTGCCAGGGCACAGCACACTGAGCCCAGGCTGCTCCCAAACCCCACCTCTGGCAGCTCCTGGGCTGCCAAACCTCACTGAGAGCCAACGGGGGCTAAGGGAGGCCTTCCCAAAGTGCTGGTAACGAATAAAATCCATAAAACCCCAAAGCAGCACCAGCACAGGGCTGTGCACCCACACACAATCCTCTCCTCACCTACAGAGGTTCAGCCACACCAAAGCTGAAATCTGAGCTCCGAGCCACGGGGTTTAGCTAAGCCAATAAAGCTGAGCTTAAAAACAGCTTCTGAAAAATTACCTGGGCAGGGTGAGCTCCTGAACTGAGCACTGAGACTCACAGTGCTGCCCTGGGGAAAGGAGGGGACCCAAATTCAGAGGGGACGGGGGCAGTGAGGACACCCAGCCTGGGCAAGGTGCTGGGATTCCTCATTCCCAAAGCACTCCTGGAGAGCTCCGGGGCTGGCAGGGAGGAGACGGAGAAAATCCAACCTGCATGCAACAGTCTGAGCTGGGAGCACTGGCACCACCTCCCTGAAGTGTAAACTCTGTAAGCAATTTCGAATTGGGCTTCAGTTTCCAGAGCAAATCCGAACATTTCGCTTGTTCTAAAGCTGAATTTGTGAAAAACAGGATGTGAAAGAGCAGCTACAGCTACCAGCAAAGGAGTTCTTGCTAGTTTTACAATCACAAGGCATTTTGTAATTAAATTGCTAATGCTGCAGAACCCAGTTTTGGTCAAATCTACATCTAATTACATTCATCAATTAGCCTGTAATTGCATTTTGCTATTTTTAATTCCTAAGACTTTGCTGGGTATATTTGACAATCGGATATTCGCTGGGTGTGGGTCCTGGGATGGGGTGGATAAAAATGCCACACTACAAAAGAGGCTGAATGGTTTGAAATAGCTTTGTGTTCTCAAATTCAGATTTACCCGGACCACAGAAATTGATCTGCAGCATCCAGTGGGACAGACACTCACAATGGTCACGAGCTGAAAAGGGATTCAGACACTACCCTGCCACATTCTGGTTTCTGAGCATCTCTGAATGCAGAAGTGAGCTCCTGAAACTGGTTTTTTCTGCCTCTGAAAAGCTTTTACCCAAGTGATTACTGTAATTTTCAGGGGAGATAATCTACCAAAAATAAGGGAAGTCCCATTCTGAAGTTTTATTTGCACTGTGAGCTCATCTAGTGGAAAAAATGACATTTCAGAACCTTTTCCTCCAAAACACCAGTGGAAGGAACACAGAGCGAAGAATACTTTGCTTCAGGGTTTTGCCTGAAGTTTTTATAACAAACAGTTATAAAAACAAAGTATGAGCTGAGTAGGAAACATTTTTTTGTTGTCACGGAAAGCTGGAACCCCAAAGCAAACAGGCAGCCAGGCACTGATCACCAACCTCCCCTCTGCAGCACATAATTAAACAGAGAACTTTTATTTCCACTATCAAGACCCAGCTGAGTCCATGAAACAAGGAGCTAAAACTCTGCCAGACGTCCCCACAATGACAGAACGAACGCAGAGGGTTTGTTTCTAAAAATAAAGATGTGGATTATCCCACTAGGAGTGATCTGCTGTTTCCCCCAAGCCATCAGCACTGCGCTACTGCGTGACCACAGACCCAGAGCCCATGTCAGAATCAGCACTCTTGTGTTAAAAAAAAAGAAACAAGGTAATTTTAGTGACTGAGCAGCGTTTGGAACTGAACCCCAGGCAGCTGAAATCCTGCCCGTGGCCTGAGTCACTGCTATTGCCAAGGATGCCTCAGCCCTCCAGCACCACTGCAGACTTGGGCTGCTCTGTTGTGGCTCCTGAACCACTCCCGGAGTCCTTTGGAAATTATTCCCTGAGCACAGAGCCCCAAGCCTGTCAGGGAACAGAGTTTACAGGGATATTTATACAAACTTCCTCCCCAAAAGAGTCACGATTCCTGTTGAGATAGTGAATTACTCTGGCCACACTTCACCCACAGAAATTCTGCTCTCCGTGATGAGCCAGCAGTAATTGTAACCGAGAAAAACTAATCCCACTTTAAGAGCTACTTTTAATGAATTTCAGCTCTATGTGCCAATTCTGGTTAAGAACCCAATAACTTTGGTGTTGCAGCTGATTAGGATCCAACCAAGTCGGACTTGCTGCCATTTATATATCTCAGAACGTCCTAATAAGATCAAGTGTGATCCAACAGCAGCAAATACAAGATTTTGATTTTTCTTTTCTCCACCAGACACCACAAAAGAAATCTGAGTTATTACCCAAGGTAGCAAACAAGTCAGTACGCCCTCAGCTGTGGTTAGAACCGAAACTGTCAGGCCTCACTTAGCACGTACAGCTCTGCCTTTGCATATTTCTGTGTTTGTCTCACAGCTTATTAAGTTTTGCAAACAAAAGCAGTTGTGCTCTCGCCAACAGATTATCGCGTTGTATTATCGCGGATCGTTCTAAACCATCAATGTACCTACAGAAACCAGAGACTTGAACTGCAAGTGTCTCTGGGCAATCGCAGGGGGGTTTCCTTTGTATCAGCAGCAGGCACACAGGAGCGTTTGGAATTGCAGGATGGTGTTTTCATCTGCCATGACAGCTGAGGCTGTGTAGATACCAAACACACAGTAAATACAGCAAGCGTTCCTTTTAATAAACTGCCACGGAGAAAGTATGAAAAAAATGATTCAAGCTGAGGACATATTGATGGGTACAGAATCCTCGAGGCATTATGCAGCTCACACAGGCTCATGGATCAGTATTATTGCAGCAACCAGAGCCCGTCAAAGCCAATTACCCCGGGGAGAGGGGCCGGGGCTCCCGCAGCTGCCGAGCCGGGAGGGGCGGCGGCGGCGGGGCTGTCACAGCCAATTACTGCCCATGTTTTATTTCTGGCAGGATACACCTGATCAGCGAACAATAAAGCCATTTTATCCGGCCTGATTACAAAAACAGAATGCAAAATGGCAACGAAAATCTCAGCGCTGCGCGAGGGGCGTTCGGCACCTGGGGGGGACAGGGGGGTGGCAGCCCCGGGTCCAGCTGTGCCCCTGTCCCCAGAACTGAGCCCTGTCCCCAGAACTGAGCCCAGAATTGCCCCAACATTTGTCCCCAGAACTGCCTCCAGAATTGACCCCAGAAGTGTCTACACATCTGCCCCCAGAACTGCTCCCAGAACTGACCCCAGAACCATCCCCTGTCCCCAGAACTGACCCCAGAACTGTCCCCTGTCCCCAGAACTGAGCCCAGGATTGCCCCAAGAACTGCCTCCAGAATTGACCCCAGAACTGTCTCCACATCTGCCCCCAGAACTGCTCCCAGAACCATCCCCTGTCCCCAGAACTGACCCCAGA
>VZTB01002686.1:37004-52401 GCA_013397245.1 Thryothorus ludovicianus | reverse complement strand
AACTGTCCCAGAACTGTCCCAGAATGCCCCCAGAGCTGTCCCCAGATCTGCCCCCAGAACCATCCCCTATCCCCAGAACTGTCCCAGAACTGTCCCAGAACTGCCCCAGAATGCCCCCAGAGTTGTCACCAGAGCTGTCCCAGCCCTAACCAAAGGCTGGCGTGCCCACACCTCCATTTACACACAGGCACATGCGAGTCCACCTACTACAATGGATTTAAGGAATTAAATTTGATATGGAAGGAAACCAGGCAGGGGAGAGGGGGGAGCAGGAAACGCTGACACAGTTTGGAGATAAGCCCACAGAACGTTCTTTTCTGTGCAACTCCAGCCTTTATTTCAATTGCCCAACTCAACTGACAGAAGAAAAAGGTTATCTGCAGGGAAAATACAGAATTTTTAACATTCTCCAAGGCTTGAGAACCTGCTTTGTACTTATCTGTCTTCATCTTACAATATACTACCTGCATTTTGAAGTTAAACAGATTTAAGTGGACTCAGCATCAGATCCCAAAGAAAATATTGATTTTTTTCCCCACAGATATATAAACTGTGTCTAGTTTTATTCACAGCAATTTCCATTACTTTCAGGGAAAGGGCATTGTACAGAACTGCTCTGAATGAACGGCTCAGCCCTTATCAGGTGAATATGCAGTGGGGAAATCCCCCTTGAAGCAGCACCGACCTCCCAGGAGAAGCTGTAGCAGCCACCGAGCTGGAAGCTGGCACTTACACATCATTTTCTTCAATTATTTTGCTGCCTTAAGTTCCAACAGCCAACGTTTCCTGTCCTCCCTGCTGGAGGATGAATCCTGACCCCAATTTTTTTGCCAGCACAGAGGGACGTGCAGGAGATTGGGGATTCCACCCACGACTGCTCTGGAAATGGGATGTGCACGTCACCTCTGGAGCAGCCAACAAGCCCAGGTGGGCTGGATCATTTTTCTCCTCGAGTATGGCCTTTTCAAGTACCAGCCCTAAGATGGATGGCACTCCCAGTGAAAAATCTATGGAGAAACAGCAAAAAGAAACGGAAAGCCCAAAGATACCATTCAGTCCCAAGACTACACAGAGCACTTGAAAAGGTACCAAGACAGGCAAGAATTGGGTATGGCCTTCCCTGGGAGCAGACTGCAAAGAATGGGCATTTCTGCCCTGAAATCCAAGTATGAAAGGAATGGCTGCTGGGTGCCAAGCTGAGCACTGGATACTCGGATTCCCCCCTCCCTTTCACAGATCATATATGCAATATTCTTCAAAGGGTCGTTTTGTTCACAAGGCAGACACTGTGCAAGTACAGCTGCGGAATAAGGCAGCATTTTAACACAAAAATACACTCCCTGTGTAGAGTTTTGTGTGCACTTTGATACATTTTTTAAAATAATCTGTCCTGTAGGTATTCAAAGGAGCTACACGGGTATCTGCCAATAAATTTCATCTTTATTCTTTTCTCTCCAAATGCACGCCTTTGAATTTAATCTAACTGTGCCACCATCACCCAGCGTATTTATGTGTGTGATGCTGCAAACATATTTAATCAAGGCAGTATTACCCACTGGAGTGCCTGAGCTCCCCAAGTTCCCTAGAGAATGCATTTGGTTTCGATTTTAATACCTGACAGGGACACCCCACCCCTTAGAAAAAATAAAATCAGGAATCTAGCAGATCTAACAGAATATTTCACAATGGAGTTGCACAGTGTATGCACTCAATCGCTCCATTTCCCAGAAGATTCATTACAGTTACATTAGAAAGTCAAATCAGGCAATTCTGCAGTCTGGTGAAAGCTAGCATATGAAAGCAGGTTAATACAAAAGAATTTCATTTTAAATAGAGGACATTTAGGACTTTTAAAAGCAACATTATGATAAAAATTTCAGGGTGTTTATTCTGGCTTCAGAGCACGCTTTTCAGGTCTTGTTTCAATGATGTAGCTGATTTTCTAAGGAGAGAGGGAGGGGATGCTGGCTCTCCAAGGTTTGCCATCTTAATTCCCCTGTGCTCCCACACGTGGCTCACACTCAGGATGTCCTTTCCCCCCTGAGCAGCCAAAACCCCGAGTGCCTCCCTCCCCACCTGCAGAGGCTGAGAACTCCCCCAAATCGCAGGTGGAGTCACCTGGCATCACCTGTGAGATCCCAGGCTGGAAGGTTCCTGCTCACCTCACAACACAGGTATTAGCTCTAATTATTACCATTTAGAGCCTTGCCTCCATCTCAGCCAGGAAAATGCAAACAGTGAATGTAATTACTCACTAAACTAATAATGTAAGACCTGATTGACAGGATGGAAGGAAAAAAATCGGTTCAAAGCAGATTTAACTTGAGTGTAAGCTCAGGTGAATGAAGGCAGCCAATTTCAGAGCAATTCTTTACTCCAAACACAGAGTCACCCACAGAGTCACCAGAACCCCTCAGAACACAGAGAGGCTGCCACAGCACCAGCTTTGAACTTCATGCACCCCTGCCTATGTTTAATTTAATACAAAACCAAATGCAGTCAAAACATCTGGTGCATTATTGATGGCCACCGTGATAAATGAGATTTGACATTTCACAGGAACTCATTAGATGTTCTCCTTACACCCCACATTTCAAGTGTTTCTGATTTTACATCTCTTTGGAAAACACACTGGGTGGATATTGAACTGGTATTTTTGACCCCACTGTTTTAAAGGAATCGACTTGCACAGCTAATTACCAATACTGAGAATGGAAGCAGCACACACCACGTTATTGTTTAACCCTCTGCTGACCCAAATGCTCCTGAAACCCAAGAGAATTTTTGTGTAGTCCCATTTGAAGGGCAGAGCTGACAGGGAGGCTGCAGGATGGTGCCAGTGCTGCTCCTGGAGCCCTGTGCTCCCTGCAGCCTTTCCCATGTCTGCATGAGATAATGCAGGAACAAATGCACTGCAGGCCAAGCAAGAACTGTCTCCCTTTAATTTCTCACATCTTGACTCGAGAGCTGCACAAAAAGTTATTAAAATTAATGCAAACTATCATAACTCTGTCTTTTTATTACTGGTAATATTCCTTCTAAAATATTAGTCTCCTTGGCTGAACCAGCATGTCTTTTTGAAAATTGTCTTTGAAGATCAGAAACTCCTTAGCATAAAAAGTGAAACATGCAATCATGTTAATTTGACAAGGTAAAAGGGGGAGGAAAAAAAAAATCACTTCAGCTCGGTATTTCTGAATCTCAGACTATTCTTTCATTTAAAAGAAAAAAAAAAAAGCATTTTTCTTTCCTGGTTCCCACTCCAGTAACAGACGTGAGGATGTAACAAAGGCTTTTTGGCCCTCCGAGTGTTTTAAAAACAAAATAAATAAGTTTCAAACTTGGCAAGTGGCCAAAGTAAACATCTCCCATCTTACATGAAATTACTAAGTTTGAATAAATTGCTGAAGCTCAAACAACCCTGGCAATCCAGTGAGTGCTCATGTCTCCCTGTCTGCATAATCAGCATCACAGATATATATATAGCTACATATATATATGTATATACACATGTAAGGGAGAGGCAAGAGCTGCAGCACATGTGTTCATGTGTTGTATAAACAAGAAATTCCGGCTGGAATTTCTCACTCTTCCGGAGTTGAAGTGTGCCCGGCCACACCACCACATTATCCATTATTTTATTTTATTTTACCCAAAACACGCACGGAGCACCTCCACAGCCCCAGGCTCTGTGTCAAAACCCCAGAACTCCATGGGCTGGCAGAAGCATCCCAGTTTTCCAAGATCCAGTGCAGTTTTTGGTGACACCTGGTGCTCTCAGATGGTTTGCTCCTCTCCTGTGCTCTGCAGGGAAGGCTCAGAACAGCCATTCCTCACTGTCCCCATGTGCCAGTGCTGCTGTGAGTGAGCCACGTCACATTCCTGTTCCCCAATATTCCTGCACAGCTCTGCAGTCAGGAATGGGCTCTCCAGAGCTGGTCAGCACCCTGAACTCCTCAGAGCCATCTGAGAAGCTGAGTGCCAGCATTCAGGGTGACAGGGATGCTGCCAGGTCACCCTGTTTCTCTGAGGCTCTAATTGCAGAGGATTCCCTGGGAAACCAGGGGCTCTGCCTCTCTGCACAGGCTCAGCTCTCCTCAGGACAGACCCCCAGGTTTTACAGGCACACAGACCCACCCTGGGGTAGCTCTGACTGCTGCCCCAAACAGCCAGCACTGACCAAACAGCATTTCCAGGAGTGCAGAGTAACCTCCTTTTCATAATTGCTCACTCCATTTTTAAAAGCATGTTCCTCTCCCTTACAGTTACAGAATGATTTCAAAAGCATGAACCCATTAGACATTTGCCTCAGTCTGCCCTCAACAATAGCCTGGAGAGATAAAACTCTCATTTGTTTCCACGGAGGCCCTATTGATTCTGCTGTCACAGAATATGACTATTCTCTCCTCATGCTGCTTTTCAGAACAGAGCATTCTGCCGTGGAGCTGCACTTTTATTGCCTTGCCTGTCTCCCACAGCAGCTCTGAGCAGTGGTTTCTCACAGCACCACCCCTCTCCATCCCAGCAGAGCTTTCAGCAGGCAAGGCACAGATAAATCTACTTCACACAGCCCAGCACACAGGAGAGTGAATGCAAAGGAGCAGCCAGAGCGTGGGGAACACCCAAACTCTCTGCACTATTCCAGCAGGAACAGGCAGGAGCCAGGTGGAGAGGAACTGCCTGTCCTACAGGAATCACCCACAGCATCGCACCAGGGCTTTGGTTCTCTGAAAAAACAAGGGCAGAAGGCTTGTTCCTGGCAGTGCTGCAAATGTGAGAGTCTCCAGGCTGATCCTGGGCTGTCACTGCAAAGCTGCCACATTTTATTAGGACCAGGGAATATCGACTGCGTTCCGTCCCTGGAATGCCAATGATGTGATCTTGGCAAGGGAAGTCAGGCACAGTTTCCATTTCCAGGGTAGGAAAAATCAAGGCAATGCAATGCACAGAAATTGGAAAAAGAATAAATTTAGCTTGCTGATATTTGGGTCAGTATGGACCAGTCCTGCAACATCTGCCACTGACTTCATTTCCACCACAATAAGGACTAAACAAAGACATCAGAATTCAGCACACCAAGGATTTTACAGAGCTTACAGTAGGACCTGGAAATGTTTTCAGTGATCCTGATCCAACTCCAGTGACAATGCTGCAGCCACCTTCAGCTCACAAAAATAATTCCATTAACTGTGGGGAAATTTCAGCTCCTCTGGCGGCAGGGAAAGATCCTTCAGTGAGTCTGTGCCAGAAATACAAGTTAGATTATGGATGTTGAGATGTTTGGATGTTTAGATGGACTAAGCCAAACCCAAGGGCTACAGGGAGCTCCTCTGGCTCAGAGGCCACCAGTGACAGAGAACTGGCCCTGACATGCAACCCTGCCAGGCAGCTCCTGCCCAGCTGAACTCAGTGTTTCCACTCCCAGCAGAATATTCCTATAAATCCCCTCTTAGCCTCCCCACTCTCCTAATCCCCAGCAGTACAGGAACGTTTCCCCAGCATCCTGAACAGTTTCAGGGGATATAACTCACACTTGAGAGCTACAGTTCAAACAAGCATCAGATTGTTGCATGGTTTTCATACCAGCCCGTGTAATCCCTGGGTTCCTCACATCTGTCTTTCATTTGTGATATAATCACACACTTATTTTCCATTTTATAGTTTAATTTCATATACTGTTTATTTGATCTGGGGTCTGATCTTGCTGCAGCCAAGGGACATCACGCTCCTCCTCACCCTGATAAACGTGGAGCTTACAAAGTCCTGCAGTTCTCCTGCTCACCAGCACATCCGTGTATTTATAGAAGAGAATTGCTCATACGTTCTTCCCCCTAAACTACAAACATGAACTCTTAATACTTCACAAAAATCTAGGGGGAAAAACTATAGAAACTTGACCAGCTCTTCTACAAACACTTAAAAACAACTGCAAAAGCTTTAAGTGTACTGGGAGGTGAGGGGGCAGAAAGAGGTATCAATATTTAATCCACTGCTAGAAGTGCAGCATCAAAGCTGCAGCAGGGTGGCATAACGTTGCAGCTGGTTCCATTTTCGTGTTCTTACATTAGGAAACCAGCTTTTCCTTTTGCATTATGTATTAAATAGTACATATTTTAGAATCTCGGAAAATCATCTCTAAGCCTCGCTAAGCCTTTATAATTGAAAAAACTGCATTTAGCATTTTACCAGCTAGGCATGCATGAAATACTAAATTCAAGGACAGAGCTAATGTTAATTTCTCAATAGTCTCCTGTGATCTACAGACTTCTCAAACTCACCACATCTGCAGAACAGAGCCATCAGTGTAGTTCACATCCTAACTTAAAGCACACTTGCATCCTTCACTTTTGAGCAAGGGAAGTTCAGGCTCTCTGTGCACACAGATTCCTTTCCTGAGAAAATTGCCACCATGTGGTGACTGGCCCGCATCCTGGATGCTCCCCTGGATATACTGCCTGGCTGGAGCAGCTCTCAGAAACCAAGGACTTATGTTTCAAAACACAGTGATGCACTCCTCGTGACAAGCCTGGCCATGAAAATCTGCGTTTGCAGGCTGCCCCAGACAGGAGCGGTGCTTGCCCAGTTCCAAAGAGCAGCCTGGGAATGGTCAGTGCTGGCTGACCTTTGCAGTCAAACCCACGCCCTGGACACGAGCCCTGGACAGTGCCCAGCACCAGGCAGGCACACGCTGGCAGTGCCAGCACAGAGCAGCCTCACCCCGGGCACAGGCAGAGCTGCAGGAACAGAAATTGGACATATTGTTAACAGAATACGTTTTTGGCAACCGAAGAGCAATTAACATCAGAATCCTCAATCATCTCGAGCATCTCCACGCTGGAGAGCCGGGTACCAGCCTGTGGCAGAGCCAGGGGTGCTGTGGGGCTGGGACTGAGCTCTGGCACAGCCCTGCCACCAGGCACCAGCCAGCCTGCTCCTGTCCCCAAAAAAGGGGGGGAAATGTCGTTCTTACACAGCACCCAGAGCAGAAGAGTGCAACACATTCCTGCAGCACCACTGAAGGCACTGGAAACTGGGTCTGCTCTACCCATGAAGGCGCTGCACGCTGGAATCCATCCCACAGATCCCGTTTCAAGGCAGTAACTCCCATTCCCACAGCCGTCCGTGCAGAATGCAAGCTGGCCCTGTCAGTTTCCACCTGCCTGGCACGCTCTGGGCAAGGGGCAGATGCTGGTGCCCACTGCAGGGCCCTGTGGCTGCTCTCTGGCACCCTTCATCCCGCCCAGGCACTCCCTGCAGCACAACGGGAGCCACTCAGGCAGGCACAGCTCCTGATGGCTCCTGGTAACAGCACAGACACCCAGGGTACTCCTCACGCTGCCCACCTGCTCCACAGCTCATTCCAAACAGATCGGGGTGCACAGAATCATCCTGAGCACTGCGTTTAAAGGCATTATCTCCCCAAGCACAGGATCCCTCCAGCACCTCTCCTACATTGATTAAATGACCCAACACAGCAAGGATTTACAAGTCCACTATAATAGAAACCATCTCCGCCAGCATCTGCTCATCAGTTCTTTGTGCTCCTTTATCCCCTGCACGCTTTAAGTGGTTTTCCATTTTTTAATAAAATACATTTCTGGTCACACCATTAAGAGAATCACCGGAACGTAAGAGCGCCCAAAACACTGAAAACAATATTCTTCCACTCGGTATTTCTAAACAACCAAACATCACGTTAAAAGAAAAATAATGAAAAAGACAATCACTCTGAAATACGGCCTGGTTTTGTCAGCTAGTGTAGATTTTAAAAGTCAGATGCTTGCATTTTACTTGTCTGCCATTACTGGCAAATTAAAGCAATGAACAAATGCTGCGTAGGCAACAAATAATTCTACTAACACGCCAACAATCACTTTAATCTCTTCCACTTAACAACTCATGAACCTTTTATGAACATAATCTTCTAGAAGGTAGCTGGTAATACAAGATAATCCCAGTACAAGTTTAATTAAAAATACAAACTACATATAGCTCCACGCTTACCAACTCTTTCAGGCTGAAGGAGCAGGAGTGGCTATTATTAATAGCTCCGTTAATCTGGCAAACTGAAGTGCACAGGAACATGCTAGAGAAGCATTCAACAGACCATTTCCCACTGAAAAAAGAGCCCTCACAAATTCTAACTTGCCTTAGCACAGCATTTAAACCCCCCCTGGTTAAAACAGCTGAACTAAAGCTTGCTTGCAGAGTTATGGATCCTACTTTTATAAAGAAAATCCAGTACAAGATTATTTATTGTTACAGGCAACAATGGAATTAATCGGAAACTAAAAATAAAAAAGCCATTTTCCTTTAGGAAACATAGAATTTGAGTCACTTGGCTGTCAGATGGAAGTCAACACAGATTTCATTTGACTGCCAAGAACCTTATTTGACTGGACATAAAAGACATTTGCTATTTTTAAACATACCTCATGTAATCATTTAACCAGAGCCCTGTAATTCAGACCGGGGAGCTCTTTCCACATTCAAAAGCTGATCAGAGCACGGGTCTTTACAGTTCTGTTTAAGAGCTGGCTGCTTTCCAATAAATACAGTTTGCACTCCCGAGCTCCCCTAATAATCATCTGCACAGCTCTTTCCCCTTCTCCTAAACCCAGTCAGAAATATTTCCAGCTGCCTGAGAGCCTCCAGAAAGCTTTTTCTGCTTACCCCGACCACAGTCACTGCCTCAGACGTGTGGCAAGCACCAACCAGCCCAGGCAGGCCAGCGCTGGCCACTGAGGGCCACTCAGTGGTCAGGGTGTGCCCAGCTCCTCCCTGCTCTGGAAATAATGAAATCCAAAATTTCACCCGACCGTGTGGTGCTAACAGCACACAAGTGGCACCTACCTGTGGCCCAAACCTGAATCACTTTCCCACCTCAACCACCAGCTGAGAAACTCGGAGCTTTACCCATCACAAAAGGAATTCTGTTTAACACAGAGGAGCAAATACACCTCTGATGAACTCTCCTGACACACACAATGAAGTGATGTGTAGGTGAGCTGTGACATTCTTTTTGAGGATAACAGTCTCCAAACCTGTAAGTTGTTTTTTTTTCATTTTCCTTATGGATGAGACTGTGCCACGGTGAAAGTCACTGCACTTTTTCACACTAAGAAAATAGCAAGAAATCCCATGCTGGAGGAAGAAAGTGCACAAGCAAGCAAAATTAAACCTTGTGATCTAACACAGATTCCTTTAAACGTGTTTCAGCTCTGACACTTCACTGAGAACTAAAGGCATAGCAAATATTTTTGCCTCCTACAAGAGAGAATCAAATTTTAGACACAGCTGAATGAGTTACCACTACAGAGAAATGTGGGTTTCCTCAAGCTCGGGATCATCAAAAAAGCCAGACTATACAAAGGCTTTGTCCGTTCAGGAACACGCTGCACTAATTGCAGCAGACAAATGCAATCCCCATGGATTTGCAGCTCCTGCAGGGATCTGGGAGGGTGCTGTGGCTCACAGCAAGGACTCTCACATGTGCAAGGCAACCCCTTTAGAGGCTGCACTGTAACTGCATTTACCAGCTCCTTCCTCTTAAACCATCTGATGCATTTCACTACCCAGGGCTACCCCCAAATGTCACACTCCCAGAGCACCCTCCATCTCCAAGCAGTTCCTCACTGATGTCAAAGCTTCCCAGGGCACTCGAGGTTTGTTTTGATACCAGTGGCTGTAAAAAAAAAAAAAAAAAAGTAAAAAAAATTAAAAGCTCCCCTGAAAATTGTGCTGTGGTATAGAGACAGCACTCAGAGCCCTCCCTGACAGGGGATTTATGTGCAGCCCAAATTCGGAGCTCATCAAGGCAGCAGAGCGAGCCCATCGGGCAGCCCCCCTGACAAACACTCCCCATCTGCAGAGCTCACACACCAGACATCTCTCCACAGCTGCACTCACACTGCTATGGATGAGCGGCCCCAAGCCCCATTTCTGCGAGCAGGAACTGATGACCTGAGAACTGTAACATCAAGGAACTAAGCAGGCAGCAATCTCCCAGGGATGCCCGGGCCACGCTGCCCAAATAGGTTCTGCCCGCACAAAAACCCCATCGCTGGAAATTTAAAGTGTTTTTTGAGGCGTTTGCCTGAGCAGGGCTTTGCTGCTGCCTGCCAAGAGGTACTTTTAAGGTACCTTTTAATTCTGGTGTCTTTCTGTATCAACATAATTTGGAAAACGAAGGCAGTGGACCTCAAAGAAATAAAAAACAAACAGCTAGAGGGGAAAAAATAAGTCACATTCAAGAAATGAGGCAAACTCATACACATGCCTAAGTACACCCACAAGGAAACCCTCCTGCCCTAGCCATGCTCCCTGGTAATTGAGTTTTATTTTAGAGTTTAAGGAATATTTTGGTTTTACTTGTGACACCAGCTCACTACAGCCACCACCTTTTCTCTAATCACAGCCCAGACAGAAAGGCCAGAGCAGCTCAAAAACATAGAGAATAGACCTGCTTGGACTTCAAACAGAAACTTCAGATCACAGAGGGATCAGTGTTTCCTGCACTGCAAGCATTAATCTCTTCTGCCTAATTTTCCTCCCCGGAGCCCGCCCTTCCTCTCCCCAGGGAAGAGAGAACACAGATTTGATTCTCCATACACCCACTGGACCACAGACTGGTTTAAAGAACCTTATTTAAACGAGGTGCAAATTATGTTCCTACTGAACTGGATTCTACAGAACATATTTTTAATGGAAACAAACATGTACATAGGAAATATTCCCCTGGCTTTCCTCAGCTTCCAGTCGGGTGCCTGCACCTCCTTCAGCACTCAGACCTTCAGCACCTGAAAATCCCAACTCCTCCCAGTTCCAGGAGGTGGAGAGAAGGTTCCTCAGATAGTATTTCCAGTATGGAAAGGGAAATGCTCTCTGCAGGAGCAGGAGGGACCCCAAGGGCAGGGCCCAGCACCAGGAATGCTCAGAGCTGTCCTGCCTCATCTTTCTGCTCCACTGAAAACACAGACACCTAAACCAAGGGCAAGATCATTCCTACAAAGCTCATTTTAAAGGCAAACTTGATCCAGGAGGAGAATTACAGCATAAAAGAGTTCTGAAAACCACAAAAAATAGCAAACTAGAAATTTATTCTAAAACTTTTAAGGAAAAAAGAATTAATAGAGCTGAAATTTGGCATCTAACAGAAGAGGCATTCAAAAAAAACAATAAGAATAATTTCCATTCAATACCAAGGAATTAGATATTCTCTACAGCTGCTGGTATGGCAAGATCCTAAACTACTTTGCTATGGACAACACCAAATAGATACATCGGGGCACAAAATAAAAAATGCAAAGATACAACACACAGTTGTATGTAAAAGTAGAATAAGGCTTTTGAGTAAAAGAAGAGCAAATATCTTAAAGGTACAGTGAGCACGTGGTGATCTGCAGTGACATGGAACAGCCAGTGATGTTTTGATGCAAATATATCATTATATCTATATATTTATATATATTTATATTTTTAAGGCATTAAGTACCTGTTTCATGAGCACTGTGAAAAGGAAACGTGGTGTTTAACTAAGTTAAACACATTTTTAGATTAGCAGAGTAAACAGACACAGCAAATCAGCACTTTCTTATTGCCTAACAGCTGTAAAAGCCCCTGATAACAAAGTGCCCTCACACCTCTTTTGTAAGCAGAAGAACACAACTGAAACGAGTTACTTGGCTCAAGGTCATGCAGTGAGTTTTGCCAGTTTTTAAGTGTCTGGAACACAATCCCAATATCAGGATACCAACATCTAAATTCTCGCCAGGAATTAACAGCCTGGGATCCTGCTGGCTGCTTGTACCCTGACCCTTTCTCATCCCAGGGGTCAAACGCACTACCCCAGTGCAATATCCCCGGGATCCAGGACAGGAAAGAGGCTCAAGCAGATCAGGAGATTCTCCGGATCCCTGCTGGCCCTCGCTGCTGCCCAGAACGGCCCCAGGTGCTCCGGAGCATCGGCGAGGAGCAGCCTCACCCCAGCTTCGGGGACTGCACGGCTTGACTAAACACACACAGCAGTAATTACACTGCACATCCTGCTAGCTCGTACTGTGGGACAGGAGCTGTGCAAGGAGTTATTTGATGACTAATTAGCGCGGGGAAGAGCGCGCTAATTGAGGCAGGGCTGCGGAGAGCCCAGAGAACTCGGGCTGGGTTCCACTGCTCGCGCTCCAAAGAGAAGCAGCTACACAATAAAACCCAACAATGAGGGACTGGGGCTATTCAGCACGAAGACAAGCAGGAAATAAGAATCAAATGACTTTTTCCAGCCAGAAGAATGAGCAGATATGCAGTTTACAGGCTGTTTAACAAAGCCAGCCCTGGAAGGTGAGCTGTGACAGGGACTGAGACTCGGGGAAAAAGAAACATCCTCAAACACTCCCATTAATCACCAAAAAGCAGAACAGGGAGAATCTCAAAGTCTACAGCGGAGAAGTGGGCGGAATTATGAAAAAACCCCAAAGCAGAGGTACAAAATAAACATGTCACAAGTCACATCCATTTCCAGTGACCTGCCTCAGGACGTGTGAGGTACAGGAACGTGTGTCACTGATAAATCCAGAACCTCCCTAAGAATTAGTACAGTTAAAAACCAACCTTCAGGTTACCAGACTGTGTGCACCTTTACCTGCTGCCCTCCAACAGCTCAGAACTCTGCCGAAGCACTCCAGCAGCAGCCAGGACTGTTCCAGCAGAGCAGAAGCCAGCCTGGACTCTGCCTCAGTTTTCTTCCAAGAGCAAGGATTCCCTGATCAACCACAGGAGTGGGAAAATCAAGGGGGTAAGCCAGTTATTTCCTGGGGAGTTATTAGCTGGCATTTGACTCAAATTTCTAAATGCACAGGTAAATAGGTTTGGTGAAGCATTGAGTAAAGGTTCTCGTCTGAAGGGTTCATGCTGGAAGACAAGTAACATAATTCAGTGGTTTAAGGAGCAGTCAGAGCCAGGTCTATTAAGTTTCATGAAAATGAATGACCTTAGAGACATAAATTAGATTTCCTGCATCTCACTCCCAGTTTGTAGAAATGAGGATTAAGTGTTTAAGTCTCCTGCACTGACCTCATTAGGAGATCTTTAAGGGAGACACTGCATTCCTTCTCACCCAGCTGAGGCCCCAGTACCAGGTACCAAAGGACACACAGCCAGTGGGAAATTGTGTTTCATTCACCTGCAGCTGCTCTATGAACCTGTGTTCTTTTTTCATTCAAAGCCCATCTGAAGGTCCCAACTGTCTGACACCACCATTTTTCACTGGGCATTTCTCAGGGAAATACAACCCTTAAAGCACGAGAATTCCGTGATCTACTGCATTTTCTCCTTTCATATTCATGACACTTTTCATGTAAACGTATTCCAGTCCCTTGTGGACGCTGGCATCAGCAGACTACTGCCATATATGCACTTGTTTAAGAAGATTCATAATCCTTAAACACATATATTTAATAGCTCTGATATTTAGCACAAAGCTGCTGATCCCCTAACACCCTATAATGCATAGTTAATTACTAACTGAATTTGCCATTTTCTTTCAACCAGGGAACAAACTGGTTGCCAAAACAGTAAGCCTTGACAGAAACCATCATATTCTGGTTTAATTCTCCATTTCACCACACCAGAACACTAAAGTCTAGATCATCCTGCTTTTCAATGCAATGCAACCACATAATTACTGTAGGTGCTCAGGTTTAAAACATGGTGCAGCCCTCCCAGCTCCCTCCAGACCACTGTGATCTCAGCAGCAATAGAGAAAAGGCCTCTCTGGCTTAGTTTCTATTAAAATTTTAAAGATATTAGCTAAATACATGTTTATGCAATACATGGGTAGTTATGGAACAGGCAGTGCTCGAAGTCTGCTGAGCCAAGCTCCGAGTGCAGGGCTGAGATCCCTGGAGTCAGAGGCACTGGGAATTCAGTGTCCAGAGCCCTTTCCTAAAGCACAGCCACAAAAGGGCTGCTGCAAGTCCCCTGTCCTTCAGAGGAGGAAAACTGGCACCTTCCTCGGGCAGTGAACACCTGCTGGATGTCTAACATTTGTGGGGAAAATGGTATAAACACACACACAGATTCACAGCAGACCAAAGAAAAGCTACGTTTCCTAAAACTTTCAACAGTCGCTTCTCACTGGTGAGAAATTCTGCTCCTCGCTGCCTTTATTCATTTTTAGTACATGACATGAATGTTTCCCCTATGTATTTTACCAACAGTTGTAGGAGATGCCTGCTCCCTACAGCTGACACTGACAATGCTTCCAAAGAGCTGCAAAAAAAGCAGGAGAATCTGCAGGAAGATGGGCCCAGTGCCCAAAAACTTGTCTGCTTCCACCCCAAACCAGTTGGCCACATGAAAAGGACCAACATAAAGGAGCCACTGCTCATCACCCAGACAGAAATATTTATTAGCACTGGATGACACAACTTCCTTTCTCTTCCTTTCTTTCTCCCCCTTCTTCAGAGAAAACAAACTTCCCTAATTCACCTCACTTCCCCCCTCCCCAATTCCCTCCTTCTCTTATTTCATGCCAGTAACTTGTAGTGCATAATGAATTTCCAGCCAGCCTGCCACGACAGTCATCTCAGCAATAACCAACATTCCTGAAAGTTTTGTGCAAGCCAGCAGATGGATAGGAAAAAACTCTCTAATTAATTACATCCCCAGCAAGGCATGGCCAGACAGAAAGCAGCATTTGGAGTTTTGCTTGGCAGCCAGGAGCCCGTAGGCACAGCCATGTTATTGCCCACTCAACTGTTAGGAAGGACAGTGGAAAAAAGAGGATTTCACTGGCAGCAGGGATGGAGGGAGCAAACTTCAGGACTTACAAGCTCCTGTCTCCTCAGCAGAAACACTAAAACAGAACCTTCCTTAGTTCTGATCAGGAAAATAAATTCACGCTCCAGCCCTCACTGCCTGTAGTAGAAAAGATCACGGAGCACCCATCATCATAAAAGAGAAATCCTGTTACATATTTGAAACAGGCCAAAATTGACTCTCAGTACCAGGGATTAATAATGCCACGGTAACTTTTTTTTATTACAGACAAGTAGATTAAATACATAGATTAACTAAGACCTCAGAATTAACGAGCACTCATTTTCTTCCACTTATCCTGAATCTTATGTGAACTGGTCTCTCATTTGTGTTCTGTAAGAAGAACAAAAGACAACCTACATAGTCAGAGAATAGCTCATTTTTCAGTAACTCAATCATCAAAACTTACTTTTTAATCTATCAAATATATGCGATACCTAAAGTGAGGCACATTTTCAGAATTGTACTTCTAACATAATTAAGATGCCAAATGCAAATAGAACCCTTTCTGTCTCCAATCCAGAGAAACACCAGCAGCTCCAACACAGGGCATTCCAAACACACATTTCTAAGAATTCCACAG
>VZTB01002686.1:10236-32298 GCA_013397245.1 Thryothorus ludovicianus | reverse complement strand
CTCGCCTCTCACTCAGCTCTTGCCTCTGCTCCAGCCCTTTCTTTCCCTTCCTGCCTCCATTTCTTCCCCCCCTCCCGGTTCCGTGATCGCTGTCCCGAGGTGTCTTTGTCCCCCGCTGCTCCCAGCGCAGCCCGTGCCTGCCCCGGTGCTGTGGAACCATTCATAGGTGAGGTTATCAAAGACCTCTGGTGTCGCCGAGTAACGAAGCACCCATGCCCACCTTGTCCCCAGCCCAGAGCACCGAGTGCCACCCCAGGTTCCTTGGGCACCCTCGGGATGGGCGCTCCAGACCTCCCTGGGCAGTGTTTGACCGCCCTTAGCGTGAGGAGATTCCTCCTGAATTTCCAAAGGTCCAACCTGAGCCTTAAGGTGGAGATGGACAGAGTGGCTGAATGGTTTGGCTTGGAGGGACCTCAAATCTTCTCCTGTCCCACACCTTCCACTCTCGGGGGCTGCTCTGAGACGTTCTCAGGGATGGAACAGCTCCAGTGAGGGAGATCCCAGCACCCAAGGCTGCTCCAGGATGTTCTCAGGGATGGAGCAGCCCCATAAGGCTGATCCCTGTGCCCACGGCTTCTCCAGGACATTCTCAGGGATGGAGCAGCTCCAGTGATGCTGATCCAGTGCCCACGGCTTCTCCAGGATGTTCTCAGGGATCAAACAGCCCCATAAGGCTGATCCAGTGCCCAAGGCTGCTCCAGGATGTTCTCAGGGATGGAGCAGCCCCAGTGATGCTGATCCCACGCCCAAGGTGGTGCCAGGGTGGAGCAGCCCCGGTGTGGTCACGTCCCTGTGCCCTGGACGTGTCCAGTGTGCACTGTTCACCCCGAGCTGTCTCGTTCTCATGAATTAGTGAGCAGTTTTCAGCCTTACGAGTAAATGTGTTTGAAGTGTCTTCAATGGGAGGCGAGGCACAGAATTTTCTGGCTCTGTCAGAAGCTCCAGCCCATCAGCCCTCCAAGGTTCACACTCTGTATCAGTCACATTAAGCTGCTGTTACTGGCCCTGCACTGAATGTTCAGATTATGCATAAGTGCTTTGCTGGATAAACAGCTGATGCTGCTTCTTGCTGCTCTGTGCAGCGAGGAAGTTGACACAACAGCAGAATTCCAAATTACTGAGTAGCAATTAATAAAACACTTGGTCACTTAGGAGATTTTTTAAGCTTCTTCATCTCTGAGCTATCACATATTTATACAAGATAACGTGAAGGTACCAGAGCTGAAAATAGAGCAAACTTGTTATTTAACATTAACCTCACCTCTCCTCCACAGGCCAGCAAAATAAATCACATGGCTGTAAAGAAAGTCACACATTCTTCCCGGGGATCTGAGCATTTTCATGTGGAATTATATCTTCCTTCAGAAAAGGCACTTGGATATGTCAGGGCAGATTTTGCCCTCAATTACACTGGTGTAACCCCAGCTGTTTGCTGTCTCTGTAAACTGTCTCCGTGGTCGATTCCAGTGGTGTTGCAGAGATAAGTTTGAGGCTGTGATTGCCTTCAGCAGGGGGAAGTGGGAACTGTTCTCGCTGAAGAGAAGGGAACACACAAGGAGATCTGAGCTCTGCACATCAGAGGAACTCGGTTCTCTGCCCTGAACATACAGGACAAATTTATCCCCAGCATAACTTCGGGGACATTACCACCAGAGGGTGAGACACAGAGCTGATTGTGTTCTAATAACTAATTTAGATAAGGGTCTGGAAATGCACATCAGCTCCGTGTCTGACACAGCCATCTCAGAGTCACGCTTAGGCTGTCCTTGATGGAGCCCGATTCCATCTCTCCTATTTGCTGCACTAATTACAATTTCATGTGCCTTGGCCTCTGGATGTCTGCACTAAAATCTCCATGAATTGCCACGGTGGCAGGCTTGCCTCCAGCTTTTCCCAGTCACTCTCTCTGCGATGGGGAGATTCTTCTCAGCAGCCTCTCTCCCTTTCTCTTCCTCTCTCCTCTGCCCTGGTGATGGGGTCACCACACAAGGATTAGAAATGTTTACTCACACCATTTTGATGCCAGATTTTGTTATTAAACAAACCCAAGCACTCTTGGGGGGAATAGCCTCATAAATACATGTATAAAGTGTGAATCCTAGTGCAGAGGAGGCCACCACCTTGATTAGAGGGATGGGGCACAAGGAAAGGCTGAGACAATTGGGGTTGTTCACCCTGCAAAAGAGAAGCTCTGGGGTGACCTCACTGTGGCCTTCCAGGACCTGAAGGAGCTGCAGCAAAGACAGAGAGAGAGGATTTCCATGGGCTGCAGGGACAGGACCCAGGGAATGGCTCCCAGTGCCAGAGGGCAGGGCTGGGTGGGATTTTGGGCAGGAATTGTTCCCTGTGAGGGTGGCAGACCCTGGCACAGGGTGCCCAGAGCAGCCCTGGCAGTGTCCCAGGCCAGGCTGGACACTGGGGCTGGAGCAGCCTGGGACAGTGGGAGCTGTCCCTGCCATGGCAGGGGTGGCACTGGGTGGGCTTCGGGGTCCTTTCCAATCCCAGTCTGGGATTCTGGGATTCTGTTGTTTAATAAACATCTGTGTAGCCCCCAAAATTATTCCCAGCCAGTCCTAGCAGGCAAAGCCACATCCTCATGCCACGAACAAGTGATCCAATTACGAGCTTGGTTCATGGCCAGGGGATTGCTGCAGGAATAGCACTCGAAGCTGCTGCTTTTTTGGGGTTGTCTTTTTCCTTTTTGGCAAAGATGCAGCTCTCCCTGTGGACAATAACAAACAAAGCCACAATGCTCATCCCATAATGTTCTCCCAGCTGAAGCCACGGGGTTCAGTTGACACAAGGAAGATCAAGGAACACCCAAATCTGCTGAGGGACACCTTTGTTCCTCCGTGGGGTCACTGCAAATTTTCGTGGCTCACATCCAGGTGGAGAGAGGTCTCTGGTGGGATGAGCAGTCGATGTTCCACGTGTCAGACACTGGATGTTGATGCAGATTGTCCCCGTGAGATCCTGGCAGGTCTCTGGCCAGGCAGAGTGTGAATCTCTGGATGTTTTGTGCCTCTGTCCCCCAGGCTCCCAGGAGGTGGGAGCTGCTGACTCAGAGAAAGCCTAATTGGCCAAATCCTCAGAGACACCGAAATTCCAGCGTGCCACACGGGGTACAGAATGCTAATCCTCACATTCCTGTTCCTCACCCCTGGATATCTGTGAGCAGCAGAGATTCTGCTGAGAGTTCTGGCTCTGGAACGCCCCTGGCTCCCCGTCCTGCCCCAGATCCACTGAGGCAAGCAAACATCAAATTCAAACTTCAAATTATTGCTGTTATTGTGTGGTTGTTGTTGTTGTCACCACAGAAGAATCCCACCATGTTTCACCTGTTACCATTCCATCTCCTTCATTTCAGGGAACAAAGCCAAACGGTGGCAAAATTCCTCTGGGTGGTTCCTTCTCCCTGTGCCAACCCTTGCACCTATTTTATCTGACATCCATATGGCAGTGTATTCAACTTTTTAAAATTATCTCTTTACAAATCTGTTTTAACCTGGCTCTTTTTAAAATAACTGACACTTTGCCAACTGATTGAAACAAAAATCTACAAGAAAAAAAAATCTAACTAGGAACTATGAAGTCAGAACACACCAATACTGAGAATTTTGTGAACACCATTTCAGCCCAACTAGTTAAAATAATGGAGGGCTTTTAATTTTTTTTTTTTTAATTTCTCCAGTCATGAAATTACAAACCAGTCCTTGACCATGACAGATGAGTCAGGTTGTAACCTCAGCAATGCAGTAAAAACTCAGCTCTAATGAAACAGGCAAATGTCAATACAGCGATTAGCTCGGGAGATAATATTCTGAGAGGCTTTTACAGATGACCTAACTCCACTCACAAAAAAGGATTATATTCTCTCTTTCCCTTTGTCATATCTGAATACCAGCCCTTTAGCTGAAAACTGTTTGCTTTGGGGGGTTTTCTGCTTTGTTTTGTTTACTGTAGAAATCTCAGGAATTTAAAATCTCATTTCCACAGGTATTACCAGAGAATGTTTTGGGAGGCTCATCCCACTTTGGAGGCCAATGCTCTGGGTGTGTGTGAACTCCTCCCAGAGATCTGTGCCTAGGAGTGGCTGTATGCCATGAAAGCAGGGGTGATGGAAATGAGATTTAAATCAGTCTGGGCATATTCACACCCCAGAGGGAGCAGCCACGGCCAGGGCTCAGCACAGCCCTGCCAGAGCCCTGTTCCCCGATCTGATGCAACTCCTCTGGGGCTGGAGGAACAAGTCCCCACAGGACAGGCTGAGCTGGCAGGTGACCCTGGCACTCCTGGTGGCCCGTGGGGCCTCTGGCACAGGGAGAAGCTCCCGGGGATTGCAAAGGGGGTCGGGGACACGTTCAGAGCCAGCCCCACCTCGGGGGCTGCTGCAGGTCCAGGGCATCCCCACTCACCCTCAGACACGTTTGCTGCCATCTGAGTCCTGTCTCTGCCCTCCTGTTTTGCTAGGAAGTTTGGAACACAAGGGTCACAGAATCATTAAGGTGGAAATGCCCCCTGACATCACCCAGCCCAACCATCACCCCTGCCCAGAGCACCACCAAACCACGGCCCTACACACCTCCCAAACTCCCCAGGAATTTGGGGGAAAAGCTCTATTTCCTGTGTGACCATTCTCAGGTTTCTAACACAGGGCACACACAACCACGAAATTTCTGGGTTTGATATTTTGAATATTTTAAAACATCGCAAAAAAAGTAAAATGTTATAAATTAGTTTCCTCATTACATTAAAAAAAATTTAAAACCTTTTTATCTTTTAAAGGTTTTCAATTTCCCTGACTCAGACCATTTCCTGGTGGGTTCTGCATAATGAATATTAGCAGAGGTTGGCTTACCACAGTGTCTGGTGAGACTCATTTATCAAAGCCCAGGATGTGCGCCGTGCAAAGGGAAAAAAATCCCATTGAAAGGGAACAAAAAAATTTCAGCCCTAACAATCGCTCCTCTCATTTTTGTAAACTTGGGCATGTTCCAGTGCATGTGGAGAGGGGACAAAAATGGCATCTGCAGAACATGAAACGTGTCTAACGAGAGATTTGTGCACCTTGAAAGGCACCAGTGCTGAAGCTGCAAATGACTAATGAGTCTTTCCTCAGGAGTGGGATTAATTGCATCACCCCTTGACGCTCAGCTCTGTGTCCTGCTTCCACCTAGGGCCAGGCACAGGAACCCATTCTGGGATTTACATGCCAGATAAAACCTGCTAAACAAATTAAATACAACTAACTTGCTTTTCAACCCCAAACAGCTGCTGGATTGCACCAACATCACAAACTGACAGCAGCCCTTTGAAGCAGGGATGTGGAAAAGGATCTGTAGGATTTGGGGTGATTTTTTTGTTGTGTTTTTTTGGTGCCTTTTCACTTTGAATCCTCCCAGCCTCGTGTCTGAGCAGGCACTGGACACAGTTCATGCACAGTCACTCACACAAACGCAGGGGCACGGTCACACCCAGCCCTGTGGCCACACACACACACCATGGCCAGGCTTTCCCATCTCCTTTCCAGCAGCAAAGCACTTTTCCATCAGCAGATGGAAATGCAGATGCACAGGGAGCAGGACAAGGTGCCTTGTGCAGAGCCCGTGGGTATTTCACAGCTCAGAGGGGGAATTTTCAGTGTCTTCTGAGCTGCTGGACTTTGGAAAAGGGAATTCAGTCAGCCACGGGCACATGCACACAGCTGCCTCATTTCTACTTTCCTTGCAGTTAATATCAATTGATTGCTCATAATCAATTATCGACTGAGTGCTCACGAGAGAAGCAGATGTAAACCCAGCTGGATCTGACATCAGGGGAGGGAAGAGCAGCCCCAAACAGGGCCCTGGTCTGGCCTGGTGCTTTCTGCTTGTTCCAGAAACGTGGGACAGCTCAGGGGGGCACTTTGTGCATCCCCCTGTAAATCCCCGGCTGCCCCTGCAGTGCAGGAAGCAGTAAATGGATTTACGAGCTTCCCTCCTCGTTCTCAGTGACCGACTTCGCTTTGAGCTCTTACAAACGACCAAAGCATTCGAGGGAGAGATGGATTGATTTCGGATTCGCATTTTTGTCCTTCCCACTGCAAATTGCTCCTCCAGGAGGAGGTGCCTGGCTCCCACCTCCCCCTTGTAGCTGCTCTTTCCGCGCTGTTGCAACACTGCTGCCTTTGATGGCTCCTCTGAATGGACTTTTCTGAAGGGAGAGAAAACAGAGCCACGGCAATGGGAACATTTCCATTTCAAGCACCATCTCTTTTTTT
Source organism: Thryothorus ludovicianus (assembly GCA_013397245.1). Classification (NCBI taxonomy): domain Eukaryota; kingdom Metazoa; phylum Chordata; class Aves; order Passeriformes; family Certhiidae; genus Thryothorus; species Thryothorus ludovicianus. The sequence goes on along the minus strand of VZTB01002686.1, from coordinate 26,039 downwards.
TCCCCTCAGCACTTGTTATCTTCAAAGCACTCTACAAAACCGGCTGAGGAATCCTCCCCAGCGCCCTGGAAAGTGTCACCCATCCCTGGGGACAGCAGAGACAAGCGAGCAGCAGGGAAACGCGACAGAGCCGGGCTCTGGGTGCGGGCTGGGGCTGAGCAGGGCTCAGACCTGCGGCTCCCCCGAGCAGAGCTTTGTTCTCAGCATCCTTCCCCCTGCCCAGCCGGCAATTTCAGGGTTTGCTCAGCACCACAGACCTGCCTGGCCAGCGCCATCCGCCTCTCCTGCCCGGGGGCTGAGCTCGGGCTCACACCTGCAAACACCCGCCCTCTGGATTTCCTTGGGGGCCCCTGCCCCAGCCCAGGTGCTTTCCCGGCTCCTTTTCCAAGGGAATTGTACACCCCGGTGTCACAGGCACCCCCTCAGCAGGGGGACACTGACCCGGGGCTGGCCCCGGGATGCTCCTGCAGGGACCGAGGTGTCAGCTTGCCGGGCCTTTGTCCAAGGGGGATATTTTGCAGAATGAGCCCGTGTTCCTCCTCTCTGCTGTAACTTAAGCCTGTAACTGGCACCTGGATGATTAAACGTGGAGGGCCAGACAGAGCTGTGCCTGTGCCTCGTCCTTCAGGCCTGAGATTTCACCACACACTCACTTCAAGTGTGGCACAAGGAAGTCATCTGGGCCTTCTGATAATTTTCTTCCTCATAGTTGAGTTTGTATCTGTCATTTTTATCACTCGACTTCTTTATTCAACTCCTTTTCTTCCTCCATTCCTCAGTTCTCTTCCTGGTTTTCTTGTGAGGTTTTTTTTTTCCTCCTTTTTTTGACCTCCAGGTTTCCCAAGCAGAACTGAGGTCTGCAGCTGGTTTGGCTTTGTTTTTTCTCCCTGCTCCCCTTCTCCACTGCACTGCCAGTCTCTGAGAGTGTCCATCCATGGAGCACAAAGGGCACCAGGTCTGATGGCACCTGGCTCCCTCTGGGGCTCTCTCCCTGCAGAAAGGACCAGCTCTGGGCTCCCCAGGGTGGGACAGCTCCAGCTCCAGCCCCAGCCCCAGCTCCAGCAGCACCCCAGTCCATTCAGAGCCAGGTTCTCACAGCCCCCCACAGCCCCCATCTGCAGGGAAATCATTTCACCCCGCAGTGCAAATGCACAGCAATAAAAGCTTTCCAAGGGAGGGGTGGGCCTGAGCCCGTGCCTGGCACAGCTCTTCCAAGGCTGCTGTGAAAGGGAGCCTGAGGCCACAGCCCCAGAGCTGCTGGGGACAGGCAGGGCTGGCTCTGAGCCTGTCCCAGGGCCACAGCCAGCCTCGGTGTCCTGGCAGAGCTCAGCCCCAGCCCCAGCTGTGAGAGGGAAGGTCAGGAGTGACGGCCTCACTGCCACCAGGGGCTCATGTCTGGCAGGAAAGCCAAATGTTGAATCATCTGGTTTCTCAAGATCACTGAGGGATGGCAACATTCCTTCCTGTCCAGAGCAAACTCACTGGAGACCTAGAAACCAGCATGAGGAAATGGGGGCTAAGAGCAGGCTGGGCCACAAGGCAGGAAAGCCACCCCTACACACCTAGAAACAGCCAGGGGCACAGGGAGAGCTCTCCCACTGCACTCCTTTGCATCACTCCATTATAAATCCTGCTCCTAACAGCTCCCAGAAGCACCACCTGCCTCTCCCCTCTGCCCATCACTCAGCACAGCTCTGCTTTAAAGCCTGCCTGCTATTCTCAGAGCAGCCTCCCAGCTCGTGTTTGCTAAGCTGATGCCTCCTCTGCTCCAAGGAGTGCCATCCCTGCAAATTATTGCAGTAATAAAGCCACTGGCTGTGCCACATTTGCTCTCTGTTATAAAGCACAGCCTTTCGAGTCCAACTCCGCGGGGACAGCACAGAAAGGTGAGGAGCTGTGCAGCGGGAGCTGAGCCCTGATTAAGGAGCAGACACAGCTCCCCCCCTCTCCAGCACTGCAGGTTCAGGTCTTGATTTTCAGCAATCAAATCTTGTTCCCTATTCACTTATTCCGCTCACTCCAAACACACACAGCGTTACCAATCATTCACTTTTCTCTAACACGCTTAAAATTCTTATCTACAAACCCCAGCCCCACGTTCCAGCACTTCCCCACTCGGGGCTCTTTTCTTCCTTTGCAAGTGACTCCTTTCAACGCTGCAGCCTCATTAGGGAGAGCCTGAATCGGCTGCAGCTGGAAGCACCTCGCTGCTCTGGCCCAAATACTCTCTGAGATTTAACTTGAAAGCTTTCTGTTGGGGTTTGATGGGACAGGTGAGCACAGCATCTGACACGGCGGGACTGATTCCCGGTGCAGGGAGAACACACGGCTCTGTACAGCCCCAGCAATGTTCCAGCCCTGCCTTTTCCTGCTTATTTTAAGGCAGGACACACCTGATAATTGACCTGTAACTGTTCCCTGCACCTTGCTCCGACAAGGTGTGAACGATAATGAATTCATGCCCGGCTCCATTTGCAGAGTTAACCAGCACAAGTGGAAGGGGCTTTTGTCAGAGCTGGGACTGAGCAGTTCCTCCGAACAGAGCAGAATTCCAGCTTTTCCCCACGGAGCTGTGGCTGCACACACACACAGCAGCCCAGGTGCCAGGCCCTGCTCGTGTCACTCATTTCATCACAGCCTCACTGCCCTTCGGGCTTTGCTCGATTTATGGCAACCACTGACCTGATTTTCCAGCTCCTTTTGCTTTCTGATGCTTATTAAAAGAAAATCGCCAGGTGGAAATGGAGGCTCAGGTGAGGGGGTTGAGCATTTGGACTCCACTTACTGAAGTGCCAGGTGAGGAACAGCCCAACTCCTGAACACAGCTCTGCTAAAAAGCTTCCCAAACCATTCTGCAGATATTAGAAGCTGCCTCTTTGAGAGAAGAAAAATCCCTTGATAGGATTTGTGTGTAATTAGCTGGTTTATTCATTTAACAGGTCTAATTCAGAGATCAGCTAAGTGTGAAAAGCACAGTGGGCTTCAAATCTGCCACAGAGTGTAACCAGCTCAGAGCAAGGCCTGGAGAAAGGACAAATGTGGGAGAGAGGAGGCCCTGGCCTGGCAAATTCGGTATTTATAGCAAAGCCCTTCTTAAGAGCAGCCTGACAAAGGAGATAAATCTCCTAAGGGAACACAGCTGCCACGTGCCCAGGGAAGGTTGTTTCCTTGTTATTCCCACACTAGAACTGAGGATATTCTTTAGGGTAGCTGGTGACACAGGTGCCCTGCAGCAGCGCTGGCTGGAACATCCCCACCGCGGCGATTTAAAAACGATCCAAGAGACAAAAATCTTCATTTGCGGGGGCGCGGTGCAAGGCCCGGCGCGGCCACCGGGGGGCAGTGCTGAGCACAGCCCGGAGCTCATTAACGGGCAATTAACGCTTCCTGAAAATCTGCTACCACAGGAAAGAAAAAAGCCAGAAAGCAGCAAGAACTGGCTTCGACGTCCTCTGCCTCGGTTGTGTAATAATCTGTTTCTTCCTGCCTGGGTACGGACTGAGGTCACAATCTGCTCCTTGTGACAGTGCCCACGCAGTAACAAAAAGACACCCCAGAAACTCTTGCCAAATCCAGGGAAAAAAGGGGAAGATGAGCCTGAAGGTCCCTTCCAAGCCAAACCATTCCATGACTCCATGATGCAAAGGTGGGAATCTCTGGGTCTGCTCCCCAGACTCCTCCAAAGAACTCCAAGCCACAAACGCTGTTGGGTTGTTTGATGCTTTTATTTATCACATGTAAAAACACTACTGCCTCTGTCTGCAGGTACCTCCTGCTGCACTGCAAATCACACAGCTCCAAACGTTGAAGATCAGACAGGCAGAGAAGGGAACTAAAGTGTTTATGCCCAGAATCACAATGTCATGACCCCTGAGGGTGTTAAATACACGGAACACCCCCAGGCACTGTCCTACAGAAGCAGCAGAGCATTACAATTAACAGACCAGAGTTGGTGAGAACACTGGGTGAAGGGATCTAGGGGATAAGAGGACCTGCAGACTGGTCTTTCCTTCAGCTGCCCTTATCTCTCTAGTACAGGTAACTGTGAACTAAGTCAATGACTAGTGCTGAACCAGAACAGGGGGGACTCTTCCACACTTAGTTGACGCGAGGGTTCCTGAAGTTCCTCCCAGCAAAGCGAGCCTTGCTGCCGAGCTCCTCCTCAATTCTGATGAAGGACAGAGAGCACTGGGTGTCAGCAGCCAGCAGAGAACCCCTGCCCTAGCACAGCCACGGGCCTCACACTGAACACCTGATCCATGTGGCACTGAAACATCTGGCCCTGCAACACCTGATCCACGTGGCACTGAAACATCTGGCCCTGAAACATCTGGCCCACCTGGCCCTGCAACACCTGATCCATGTGGCACTGAAACATCTGGCCCTGCAACACCTGATCCACGTGGCACTGAAACATCTGGCCCACCTGGCCCTGCAACACCTGATCCATGTGGCCCTGAAACACCTGGCCCACCTGGCCCTGAAGTACCTGGCCCACCTGGCCCCTGCACAGTGGGGCAGTGCCACACGTCTGACACAACCCCAATGTTTGAGATGCCTGCCAAGGGACCTGCCCCATGCACAGAGGACAATGTCTCAGCCCAGCATCCCAAGATTCTTGGTGTGATCTGCTCTGGACCTCACCCACCCAAGGTCCTCCTCAGCCTACGGCCACAAGCACCTCTGCCAGGGCGTGTCCTGCAGCTGCAGGGGTTTCTGAGGGGCAGAGCCCAAGCTGTGCCCCAAGCAGCACAGGATGAAAGCCCTTTCCCAGTCCCAGGCTCACCTCAGCAGCTGGTTGTACTTGGCCAGACGCTCAGATCGGCACGGGGCACCAGTTTTGATCTGAGAGGGAAATCACAAAGTTAGTGAAGAACTCCAAAGTGCCAACACAAAACTTGTTCAAAGGCATCATTACAAACTCTGCTTGAGCATCAGGCTCAATATCTACACGTGCAAACACAGCAGGTCTTGGGAGCAATAGAGGCTGTCCATTTGCTATCAGCTGAAGGACCAGGAAACCCCAGCACAGCCACTGGAGCCAAGACCTTTGACACTGCTGGTTAAAGGTGAGTTTGCACAAGATAAGGTGTTCCCTCGTCATACTCCATTAACAAATCAGCTCCCTGCAAACAGACAGCAAATCTGCACCCCTGGAGGCAGTGCAGTGCACCAGGCCTTTGGCTTCACCACCAAATTATCCCACAAGCAAACAGCCCAACTGCAGCAGCTGCAGACACCCACCTGGCCAGTGCAGAGACCCACTACCAGGTCAGCAATGAAGGTGTCTTCTGTCTCTCCAGAGCGGTGGCTCACCATCACACCCCAGCCATTGGACTGGGCCAGCTTGCAGCTGCAAGAGATCAAGAGAAGAAGCTCACACCATGCCCTGTGCCCAGCACCCTTTGCTCCAGTGACACTGCCAAGGGGCAGCACTGTTGGCACAGGGCAGATCACAGGACAAGGTGATCAGGAGCTGCTGTCACAGACACTCAGACCCTGGGAAGTTTTTCAGGGCACTCGTGTGACGTCAGGCCCATGAAAGTACAGGTTTATTTGTCAAGGTCCTCTACTAGCTAATAACATATTAGTTAATAATTGCTCTCCCTTCACAGACACCCCATCAGATTTCTGTTCCCCAGATGTGCTCTGTTCATCTCCCCAGTTCAAACCAGCCCCACCACTTACGCCTGCAGGGACTCTGTCACGGAGCCGATCTGGTTGACCTTGAGGAGGAGGCAGTTGCAGGCCTTCTCCTCCACAGCCTTGGCAATTCTCTTCGGGTTGGTCACAGTCAGATCGTCACCAACCACCTGGATGTTGACACTGCCAGTGAATTTCTTCCAGGCACCCCAGTCATCCTGGTCAAAGGGGTCTTCAATGGACACCACTGTGGAGGGACACAGCAGCTTGAGGACAACGCCAGCACAAAGTTCTTGTCTGGATGAGTGGCACCAAAGTGCTGCAGACAAGTGTTACCCAGTTCCCAGAACATTCCTGAGACCCTGAGTAAGGCAGCAGCTTTCTATCTCTCCTGTAAGAGGAGCTGCACACCCACTCCCTCCTCCAGCAACCAACCCCCATTCACCACTACTGCTGTGCCTCTCACTGATGGGCACCTTACCAGGGTAGTTCTTGACAAAGCCCTTGTACAGGTCAGCCAGCTGGTCAGGAGAGATGTATCTGCTGGGGTCATCAGGGGATTTGAAGTCCAGGTCGTATTTCCCATCACGGTAGAACTCGGAGGCAGCCACGTCCATGCCAATGACCACCTTGTCAGTGTAGCCAGCCTTGGCAATGGCTGTCTTCAGCAGCTCCAGAGCTGCAACACACACAGGGCTCCTGAGAGCCTGCCAGGCAGCCCAGCCCCAGAGCCCCTCCCTTCCCACACTCACTCTGCAAACAATCTCCCTGACCCCTCCAGAAAGCCCAAAGGAAAAGGGTCTTAAACTCTCCCACTTCTGAACTGACTGGAACAAGATATTACTTTAATGCTGCTTTTAGCTTGTAATACCCTTGAGACACCATTATGGGATTCCTAATCTCTTCAGGCAGGACTACATGTCAGCCCAGAAAGCTTAATACTAGATGATACCACATCCTCTTTCAACTTTATGCATGTGGGCAGGAAGCAGTGCCTGCACTCTAATCCCCTTTAGCTCCAGAGCAGGTGCTGGCCATGGAAGGGGTGAGCATCCAAACCCTGCCAGCAAGGAGCTGGAGCCTGCCTCTGCACAGGAGAGCCCTCTTGGCATCTACCTGTTCTCCACGTGCACATTTACCTGCACAAGAGGGGACAGAACCACTCAGCAGAAGGCTGTGGACACTGCCCACTGTGCTTCTGTTTGGCAGAGTCCCACCCACCCAGAGCTGCAGGGATCAGCAGGAAGCTTAGATCAAGTGTTTTCTTTTGTTCTTGGGTTGGTTTTTTTGTTTGGGTTCTTTTTGTGTGGGTTTGGTTGTGTTTTGTAAGATGCTAATGCAGCACAAACTGCAAGAGCAGCTGCTGCCAGCAACAAAAATTCCTTGGAATGTGATTGTCATTCAAGGTCATCTTCACTGGTGTCTGCAAGGGTACAGACCCAGCAAAGCTGCATGTGACACTGGGACTCAGAAATCACACAATTGCTGGTGCTCAGTGTCTCCAAAAAAGGCAGTTCACAGTCCCCTGCACAATAACACAACCAACAGCTGTAAAGCAAACAGCAGCTGAACTGTTCTACTGCCTCGTTAGCAGCTCCGTTTCTGGGGAGGCACAGAAAGCTCCTCTGGTAGTTTTTGCAGGATATCTTGCTTCCCACGGGTTCCTGAACAGAACTGTTTGGCCGTGGAAGCAGCAACTGCCTCAGCTTCCCAGACAAGCCTTTGTGCCCTCCCACACTCGACCAGGCAGAGCACAAAGTGTTTTCTCTCCTTGTCTGCAGAAAAACAACTCCACTGATATCTGACTCTTGGCTTCTGGAACACCTGCAGTGCACAGATGTTCCCACATCACTTCTCAACTGGAAGGGCACACAGCTCCCTTAAGCTGCTACAGGACTGAGAGCAATGAGGCACTGAGGTAAAAACCATCCTGTCAAACTGCATAACTGATGTCCAAGGGAATACCTGACCACATCAGCAGAGCTTCTTATGCTGTCTGCCAGGGTAAGAAACAGAGCAAAGACACAGCAGGAAGTCCTCTGCCTTTGATCCTATTGATCCTGTTTGTCACTGATATCAGGCAGGCTATCACTCCACTCTCCACACATCTCCCTTCCACACCTGGCTCAGTCTCACCTTCTTTGTTTTCCAGGATGTTGGGGGCAAAGCCACCCTCGTCCCCCACGTTGGTTGCATCCTTGCCATACTTCTCCTTGATGACATTCTTGAGGTTGTGGTACACCTCTGCCCCGACACGCATGGCATCCTTGAAGCTGTCTGCCCCCACGGGCAGGATCATGAACTCCTGCATGGCCAGCTTGTTGCCAGCGTGGGAGCCCCCGTTGATCACGTTGAAAGCCTTGGAGGAAGCAGGAAAAGCCAGGTTGGGAGGTGCTAACAGCCCTTACCTTCACACTCCTCACTCTCTAGAGCACCAGCTAAAGGCAAAGCAAGGCCCCAGCCTGCCCCACCCAGGGACTCACAGGAACTGGGAGAATGACTTCTGGGTTTCCAGCAAGGTCAGCGATGTGACGGTACAGGGGAACACCCTTCTCAGCAGCACCAGCCTTGCACACAGCCAGAGACACCCCCAGGATGGCATTAGCACCAAACTTGGCTGAAATAGGAAACAATTGTTCAGACAAGTGTCTTTATAAAAGGAGACTCAGCAATAGCAGCCCACGGTTTGAATTACAGCAGTGCACAGCACAAGGCCATACACTGGCTATTGGCTCTGATAAACACAATTCCATTGACCCATCTTCATCTTTTCACCTCTCAGTGCAACACAAAGCCCACTCACATTTGTTCTCTGTCCCATCCATTTCCAGCATCAGCTTGTCAATCTTTTCTTGCTCCACAACGTTCACATTCTGCAGAGAGAAGCAACCAAAACATTGTTTGACACCAAGCACAGGTCCACAAACCCTCACCTACCCACCACAGCCCTTCCACCCCTGGCAGGCACCAACACTTGCTCAAGGGCAGCTGCCAAGAGCTGACCAGACCAATTCCTGCCATCCTCACACAGCAGCAGCTTCTGGGCCCTTGCAGCAGCCCAAGGCTGACAGCTGAGCAGGATGTGCCATCACTTCACCCATTATCACCTAGGGCTGCACCAGCCTCAGCAGGCAGGGCTCAGTGCCCACAAAGCACAAAGGAACCTTTTCAAGCAGACTTTTCCAGATCCCTTCAGATTCCCTTCCAAATTACCCTGCCTGGGTAAAACCCAGCCCCTCTGAGGCAGAAGTCAGCTGTTGGTATCTGAGCTGCACCCCTGCAGCTCCCAGGCCTGATGTGTTTCTGCACACTGCACCAGGCTGCTGGAGAACGTGTTAGATGTGCACTCATTAAGTAAATTAAGTAAAACCACTGCTGCAGTCAGTTTGTCCACATGCACTCCAACACACAGGCTGACACCCCCCAGGTCACACACCACCAGAGGATGCTCTGGACACTGCCTGGCTGTGGGAGATGTTAAGAGAACACAGATTGCTCCTACCTTGCTAATCAGTGCAGGTGCAATCGTTTTATTGACGTGCTCAACAGCTTTTGAGACACCTGGAAGGAACAAGCAAATCAGACACTGGTCAACACACAGGTTATGCAGGGATTAGTAGGGAATCTCAGGAACATCCAGGCAAACCACCTCATGCTACTCCAGCCCCAGTCCAAGCTGACCTTACGGCCAGGCCTGAGCACTGAGAGGCCCCTGGCAGGACTGGGAGGTGCATGAAGGACGCATTGGCCAGGAATTGTCCAGGAATGCCAGGTTAGTCTGCCAGGCCATGCACTGGAGAGACTCATCCGAGTGCCAGGGCTGCACTGGGAGCACATCCATTACCTGTGTGCACAGTGCTGTGGCCAGGAACTCGTTAACATATTTAACAGCTCTGGAGACACCTGACAGAAGCGAAACGGACACCAGAGTCAAGGCACAGCTGAACTCACAGCCAACCCCACAGGAGTGCAGGACAGACCCCAACAGGCACCAGGGATCTGGCACTGAGCACTGGACGAGAGACAAAGGCTCCAAGAGCAGAGGAAGCTGGGCAAGGCTCTGTCTGGGCTTCCCACCCAGGCCTCTGTAACTCTGCCATCACCACTGGGGGCCCAAGCCACAGGATCTGGAGAAGGTTTTAGGTGAGCTCTATCAACTCACAAAACCCAGGAGTAAGGGGAGGGAAAAAGGTTTCCACACACACAGCAGCTCAGGTACAACTTTGTAACTCTGCTATAGCGTCACCTAATTTACTGGGCAGTGTTTAAAGATTTCCAAAAACTAAAGCTTCACAATGATGAATGCCAACTGACTGCATCCTAAACCATATTAATTGCTTTTTCAAATGGTCCAAATCTGCAGACCTCTATTACAAAAGGCCTACCAGCTATCTGCAACTCATCCCATTTGGTGATTATTTTTTCATTAACTTGCGTTATTTCCCAGCTGACAAAGCCCTTCAGCTACAGCCTGTTAACTACAGTCTAATTAAATGCCATTAAGAACTGCCCATAGGATCAGACTTAACAGGTCTAAGCACACACACGTTTAGCACAGTGAGGTAAATGCACATTTACTCTTTGCAAGAAAAAGTGCCCTGGGTAAACAGCACAAGAGCCTCAGATTTTTGGGACATTCAGTCATGCAGGCATTTATTTTCTGTTAAGGATTTAACAAGACAAGGCTCTCCAAGTTCAATCCAGCAGCAGTTCCAGCCACTGTAATTGCTCTTTCTTAATAGGCAAAAAGTATTTCAGCTTCTTTTCACCTGACTGGCAGGAAAGTTTGAAAATAATTCTCTCCTCCAGCCAAAAGTCAAGATGATTGCTTACACTTCAAAGGCATCACCAATGCTTCTGGAGCAGCAAGAAGGAGCCCTGACTATCCAGGCTCTCAGAATAATCACAAGAAATACTACTGGGATGTTTATTAGGTAATGACATCTTGTTTGCAGCTATTCATTCTCCCCCATACTTGTTCCCAAGCCAGCCTGGTGACTGCTGGGTTTAGCTTCCTCTCAGAACACACAGCCAGCCCCAGACAAGTGAAATATTACACCACTAACAGACTTAAGTGCCCTGGCTACTTGTGATGGCAGACAAAAAGCCAGAGTGGCTGCAGCTGTGGCGGGGTCTGAAACAGAGGCACCTTCCAGGAAGAGCAGCACATTGACAGTGGGCAGCAGCTGGCACAAAGCCTCAGGTTCAGGATTTAACTCTGCAGGTTTACCTTTGCCCATGTAGCGTGTCTTGTCATTGTCACGGAGCTCCAGGGCCTCGTAGATCCCAGTTGAGGCACCACTGGGAACAGCAGCTCTGAACAGACCTGTACACAACAGGGAAAGAACACACTCAAACAAAACATCCTGCAGCCAGACACCAGCCCAGCCTGCCACACACTTCCAGCCCTGGAGCTGGACTCTCTAAAGCACACCTCAGCTCACACACAGTGATCCTACAAGGGCCTCCTGCTCCTTTACAGCATCTCCCCCACACTGATCAACAGCAAACTGCCTCCTCCTCTTCCACTGTGCATTCCATGAGTTAAGGAAGGCATCTGTTCCCCTTCCAAAAAGATAGCTTCACTCACTGGAGCTGCTTTTGAGCTCAGGCAAGGCAAGCCCTTACATTCTTCTGGGACATGGCATAAAAGGGACAATTAGGAGCCCTATTTTGCTCACAGGAGCTCTGAGCACGTCTGACAACAGCAGAGCCAACCAGGCAGCCCATTCCTTCAGCCAAGGATGCTGAACGTGGAGCAAATCTGCACACTGGAGCCTGCTCTGCCTGGGTTCAACATGCCAACTTCAGCCTCCAGTCTTCCCCTTATCCCCTAAATCAAAGAGCTTAGTGGGGGCAGTCTCATTAAATGACTGCATTAATCTTTTGAGGCAGAAAGATCAGCTCTTTAGTCAGAGTATTACAGCCATTGTGTTTGCTCATTCCACCAAACCACATTGCTATGAGTTTGCACAATGCTTTTGTCAGATCCTATCAGATGTGGGAGGAACGACTAACAAACCAAGGGAAAGTCCTACAGTAATTAAAAATATAAGATGCTACATGTGAAAGCCCAATTAGACAAGTTCTTTAGTCATGCCTGAGTACTTAGGCAGAGAAGAAACCATTAGCCAAAATTCAACTGTGCAGCAGAAGACTGTCATTACAGAGAGCCACTGCAGACAAATTAAGAATTAAATTTCAAGTGTACTCAGACAGAATTTGGGGAGCACTGACAACCAGAGCCATTAGCAGCTGCTCAAGGACAGGAACAAAGGCCTTAAATCATAATTTCCAGGTGCTATCCCAGTTTATGCTGGGGCAAGGGAAGGAGGGCAGGTATGGAATAGCTCACACAGTTTAGGTGTAAGAAGCAGCACCCTTCAAAAAACTGCACTGCCCAAGCCAGGAGCTCCAGCTCAGCAAACTCATCCAACAGAATGAGGCAGAGGCTTTTCCTGCAAGTTCCAACAAGTTTTATGTGTGCAGGAAGAAGTCAGCACGCTACCACTCTGGAGCAGGACAGGCTGTATTCTCCTGAGTGCCTGGAGTTCTAGCAGATGGAAGCCAGGGATGAACAGCCACAGCTCAGCTGGGCACTCACCTTTGTTGGTGTAGAGGTCTACCTCAACCGTGGGGTTCCCACGGGAGTCAAAGATTTCACGGGCGTGGATCTTGGTAATAGACATCTTGAGTACCTGAAAAGAGGAGTTAGAATCACTCACTGAATGGTTTGGGTTGGAAGGGACCAAGAAGCTCAACCCATCCCACGCCCTGCCACGGGCAGTGACAGCAGGACAGGCTGCTGGATGAGCCTCGTCCAGCCTGGCCTGGAACATTCTCGGGGATGGGGCAGCCACAGCTTCTCTGGGCAAGTTCTCCCAGTGTCCTATGACTTTTATTATTTAATTAAAAAAAAAAATAAATCACTTCCTTATGTGCAAGGGACAATCTCTTGATGTTTCCAAATGACTCAAGCTGCAGTATCATCAGACCCTAGACAGAGCAGCAGGAGCAGATGACAAATCTAAAGGAACATCAGCTCACCACGTCAGAGCAGCAAAGAGATCCCAAAAGAGCAACTCTGCCATCAGCTGAGAGTTCTTTTTGATAAGAAACCAGAGTGCAGTAGCTCTCAGTGTGCACAGAGTGCTCTTAGTATGCACAGCAGCTGCTCAGAGCCAAACGGAACCAGTGACGAAAGAGAAGCAGCCACAGCTCTCATTAAAACCTTGCATTAATAGCTACACCCTGTTGAGCATTCACAGGAATACCTTCTCCTCTTAACTTTTTATTTTAAAAGGAATAAAAATCCCCCTAATCTTTTGAATACTTTCTTTTCCTTTCTCACATTTTTCCAAGTCAGAAAACTGCAGTAAGGGAATTCTTATGTAAGCCCAGCCACATTTTAAAAGTCAAGTCATACACATGCCTGTAAGCCACTGACTGGCACCAAACCCAGCCCATCTGCACAGAAGAAAGCTCAGCCTCAGAAGCAGAACTATCTGGAAGCCGTTTTTTTGGCAAGCCAATGTGGGTGGCAACCCTGTTTACAGAAATGGTCGTGAATCCTTCCACAGTTAGCGCAAAGTTAAAAAAACATGACCTTAGAAATGCTGCTGCTGCTTCACAGTCTGTGAGGGGGTAGCTGCACACACTGGTTCCTCCCCCTCAGCAAACTCTGCCCTCCCCAGGTCAAAGCACAGGCAGCCTTTGCCTTCACCCCTGGCTTTCAAGTGTCCCTTCCAGCTGTCCTGCCCCTGCACGGTGTCTAAGATTTCATCCAGACCCCCACACTGACACATGATAGGAGTAAAATATGAAACAACTTCTATAAAGACAACTTCTCCAAGCTGACCTTCATGCTGCCACTACTTAGCTTCAATCAGAGAACACACAAGCTAGAAATAAATCCCTGCAACTCTCTGCTTATCAGTCCCACCCACACGAAGACTTAGCTCTCTGCAGATGCAATGGCTAACAGGAAGAATGCCCACTTACCCAAAAGTGCTCTCAGAGTTTATTAGGCTGGCACTTGCTAAACCTTACTTTCATGTTCAGAACCTTGGCTTTGCCACAAAACTTGAGGTGCCTCATTCTTTGAAAGCATATCCAGCCCCCAGGAGTTCTTGGTGCAGTGCTGGAGCTGTTTGTTGACCTTCAGGAATATAAACTACAAGAGCTTCCACTGGGAATGTCAGCCAGGCCAGACATTACTCGAGCATCCTCTACAAAGGACCACAAGGGTCCCCTTTCCTGCAGAAAGAGGCATTTCACAGCACTGCCTCACCCCAGAAATTCCTGATGCTCCTTTCACAAACTCCCCACTCCTGTCCAAGAATGGTCCAAGAAACCATTTCCCCTTTGAGCTGTAGGGTAACACTGATGCTGTTCAGCTCTCCAGGATGTGTTCAGCCTCAATCGATTCAGTCAACTGATCCAGAACACAAGGGTCAGCCCGTGCCCAGGTTTAACCATGGAAATGCTGACTGAAGGCAGAGAGGTCACGGCAGCACTGCCTGCTCAGACCTTTGTCCTCTGCCAAACACGCAAATGCCACGGTGGTATTTAACTGTGGTATTTAACGAGCACACTGCCTTAAACCTTTTTTTGCAGCATAATCTGCTGACAAGGTCACTGTCTCCCTTCAGGGGGAAGCCACAAACCCCAGCTCGCCCGGGCTGCCCAGGAGCACGTGAGTACTTACTCCTAGAGTAAGTTACAACCCCCTGCCAGCTCTGAGGAGCCTCTCCACCATCAGCTCAAGTCTGAGAAATCACTTCTTCCTCATCTGACCCCATGCCCTGCACAGGGAATGCAGTACTCTAAACTGAAGGTTACTCCAATTGAAAATGATTCCCAAAGATTTTATTTTTTTTAAATATATAGCAAACCCTACCACCAAAACCTGCCCTCGTGAGCTATTCTGCAGCCACACTTCTCTAAAATCGATACAGGGTTAAGGCTGAGCACTGCAAGCATCTGAATGGAGATTTAAAAAGCAACACTAAAAGTTTAGCCATAGAAATAACTGCTCTAGTGAGTGTCTTATTACAGGCCTGCCACATTTATCCGTGGAAGCCTCTCCTGACACTTAAAGGTCCTTATGACCCCAACTCTCATACCACCAGTGCTCTGAAAAAAGCTGAGACCTTTGAGTGCACCCTGTCAGATACCAACGTATTAATTCCCCTGCCAAAGCACTCCTAGAAACTGGACAAATGTGCACATTGCAACCCTGCTCCCCTGCACTCCACGAGGCATTAATTCACCTCCACTACATGAGCCAACGGGTTCTAAAGGATGCCTGGCAGGGAGCAAATCACAGACACGTTCAACCACTTTCTCTCCCCGCGTGCAGTAAGATGGAGGCCCGAAACTCGCGCTGGCTCTGCCTGTGGGTTTGAATGACAAATTTCACTATTTCCTGGCAGGCTCAGAGAGCCAGGCCCTGCGCTGTGACTCAGCAGGCGAGTAACGGAGGAGCAGAGAGCCCAGGAGCCACGAGGGCGAACAGGCAGCTCTCCATCCACACCTGCACAGCCAGGTGCGTCTCCCCACCTGGGGGAAGGTGCCTTGGGATGAACCTGCACTTAATTACCCACTAAGAGACCTCAGGCACAGACGGACTGCCAGCAAACGTTAAATATTTGAGATGGGAAGCTGAAGGACATCCACTAAAGAGGGGAAGGTCCGAATCACCACACACAATCCGAGAGTGACTGTTAATGATTAAAAGAAAGAGGTTAAACTCTGCCTTTGAGGATGCCTTGACCCATCATATCCCCCCGATTTTGTCCCCGTCTTGACCCACCATACCCCCCTGATTCTGCCCCCGCCTTGACCCACCATACCCTTCCGTTTTTAACCGCCCATCCCCTCACACTGTCTGGGTTCAGGCCCTCCTTTCCCCGCCGCTGCTGCGGGAACACACAGCGGCCCGCACCTCCCCGGGGACCACCGAGGCTCGGCCCGGCCCTTTGCCACGGGGATGGCTAGGGCTCCGCGGCTGCTTGCCGGGGAGGGGAAACCGCGGCCTCAGGGCCCGGGGGGAAAGCTGAGCGAGAGGCGCTGTACCGGCCGCACTCACCGCTGTGCCGGCAACCCCGCTCCGCTGCCGCTCCGCTGTCGCCGCCCCGGCTGTGACTGAGGGCCCCGAG
>VZTB01002684.1:50636-66082 GCA_013397245.1 Thryothorus ludovicianus | reverse complement strand
TTTTTGAGGTAGTTCTCTGCTGCGACTTGAGAATTTAACCTCTATTTATATAATTCTTGGGCTTTCCTCACCACTTGTTCTTAGAGAACGCAGGAATTTGCCAGATGTATCCCAACAGGTTTAGTATGAATATGTATGCATAGTAAATGGCATAGAGCATCTGTGTCGGGTTTAATGTCTTTTTCCTGACAATTAAACTCCTTTTACCCCAGCCCGAGATCAAAGAAGGAGTTCAGAATCTTCAGCTCTTGCTTCCAAGGTTGTTTATTTAGGCTTATCTATAACATTCTTTCTCTGCCTTGCTGAGGTCTTTCTGGTAGGACAGCAGAAAGCATTCTTTTGTCTGAGAGGCAGGGTTTATCTTTTATACTAAACCTATGTGTAAAATTATTTACAATTAATTTCCAATACCTATCACCCACGCTAGACAGCTGGTTTCTACTCTAAACCAATCACTCATGTTCTCATCACAGAAGAAATGGAGAGAGTGAAGAAAAAGGAAGAAACCCAAAAAAAGCCACGAGGTTCTTCCATCTTGGCACCACCCACCCCCATGTACTAAAACCTGAAATCTAATTTTACACCCTGTGACAAACTTATTACTACTCTATTTAAACTCTTGTGACCTGTAATTCTTCTTTTAAGGTTGGCAATCATTCCCATGGGCTAAAATCCAAATCACAGGTGTTTTGGGCTCTGTTCCAGGGTTTCTGAGCCCCCTGCCCGGGTCCCTGAGCCTCCAGGGCAGTCAGAGACAAGCCCTGGTTCCCACAAATCTGTTCTTTGCCTCTGCACTTCTGCTTTGCTGTTGGGATTTGTTGGTTGGTCGGTTGGGTTTCAGTTCTGCATAATTTGTGGAGGAGGAAGATCCTTGTGATCTAGTAGCAATCAGATTTTAGTAGCATTTTGCTAAAGAATTCTGCTGCCAGCAAAATAAATCCCTGATTGCAGCTCAAGCAGAGCAAGGCAGCAGACAAGCTGTTGGGTCCTCTGCATAACATCAAACAATGGCACACGAGGCTGAAGCTGCAATCATAAATATGAATACATTGCTATCATTTTGAGTACTGAGGACTGATTAATTTATTTTCCCTTCAGTGGACTCTATTTCCAAACATCAACAGTGTTTCCTCATGTGTTTTATCTGGACATTAGGATGACAGCCTTGGCAAAAAATTTGAGCATATAGTGTACATAGCCCTAAAACATGGTTACAATCAGTACAAGAGAGCAACCACAGCTTCCCCCGCAGAGAGGTGTCCAGTTTGTGTTCGCTGGTTTCTTTATCATGGGTTTCTGGTTCCTGCACCTTCTCCCCTGCTGTGCTTTACTGTGGCTGGTGTTGCTGCCTGTTTCCCCCTGAGCTGGGGAACATGCAGCCACATTTCAGGTGATATAAACCCAAAACTCTGAAGATTGTGGCTGCTATGCCACTTTTGGCCAAATTAAAAGATCCAGGTTTTAAAAGTAGGCATCCTTTTTGGATGCCTGACTAAAGCCTGTCTGTCCTTGTCTCCTGGGCAGCAAAGGTAGATTGTAGTTGTAATGGTTGTTATATTCCTGTTAATTGTTAATGAGAGATAAGATATGTGTAACGTCAGCAAACATGCTACTTCAATGTTCAAGAAGAGGAATCCAGGTTTTGTTTGGATATTGTACTATTAGAGAATAATGAAGTTGTGTTCTGATTGACTCATTGCAAGCTCTCAATGGAAAGACAAATATAGCAAGCAATTATGTTTCAGTTTAAACTTTGTGTATTTCAATATAGATGCTATTGGTCATTTGATGCAAAGGACATGTATTTGTTGTTCTAAAATGAAATTTTAAAAAGTTTTTCTCTGAACAAAGCAATATAGTGAGACTTTGTCTGAAGGACAGAAATGCAACAATATGTTGCTTTCCCTGTCTTTGAAATGCTTTGCAGAGTAGCATGTCCTGATATTTTGTCGATTTGAGGGGGAAGAGTGTTTTTCACAGAGATTAAGAAAAAATACTGTGCTTACTATAATACATTCATGAGATTGCTAGAGGGACAACAAAGCTTTCTCAGGATCCTTTATCTGAAAAATAAATCTCTGCTGACAAATAATTTCAGTGGCAGATGTCCATTGCTAAGCTTTGTAAATTAAGGGCAGTTCTGTGGGATTTCCCTATATTCAGTTTTCCACTTGTTTTAGTCAATAATTTTTATAGACAAATTGTGGCTTTTATCTCAGTTTATCAGTAGTTGAAAATTCTGTTCCCTCAACTGAAAAATAAATATTTTACCTTAATTTAATAATTAAAAAATACTTTCCTCTGTTTATTTTCTGCTATTACCTTATCATTGGAAATAACTGAATTTGTTAATTTCAAACACTTTTACCATGGTAACCATGATATACAGACATAAACATTCAATTAAAAATTTCCCTGTAATTTTTGGTTTTTTTTCCTTCTTTCTTTTGTTTGGTTGTTTTTTTCCTTTGGCAAACAGCAGAGAATCAGATTTTGCATGGATTGGTTCACTCTGTTCCCATAGCAGAGGGAACTAATGGAAATATTTAATACTTTGCTTTCTGGCAGAACTCCATATCAATTCACAGCCTTGTGTGTGCATGAAAATCCCCAAAGCATCTTCAGTGCAACCAGAATGAGTTTCTTTAAATGTTGCTGTGCCCTTCATTGACTTCCTCACCTTCTTCTTTTTTCCTTCTTTTTTTTTTTAATATATGAATGATGATACAATAAGGAAAGCCTGAAAGGTTTTTGGTGCTAGGGTTGGTATTTTAAGGGCTAGAGATATGTTCTGGGTTATTCCTGACTAGGAAATATCAAGTCAATTCTTGTTTTTCTTTTGCTTGAAAATACCCAAAGTGTGAAGTGATTTGTGATGGAAGCTGCACTGCTGTGTCTGAGCCTGTTAGAAACATTGAGGGTGAAATCTCTCTGGAGGTTGGAATTTTATTAGCTTTCATCTCAGGATCCACACTTTGAGTACAAATGTGTTCATTTTAGGTTGTCACTGTGGAAAAACAGTGATTTGGCACGGCCCCAAACTAATTTTTGGGCCAATGGGCAGTAAGATCAAATCTTGTCTTATTTTCATCTCCTGTATCTGAAAAACTGTGTTTTTCTTTGCAAAATGTTATGGCAGTAAATGGATAAAAGACTAAAAAATGTAGATTTACGTATTTAAATTACTTAGTTCTGAAAGTAGATTAGATTATTCATTAAGCTTTACCAAATATTTACAAAAAACCCCAAGTAAACATCAAGACATCAGATTAAATAGCCTGAATATAAACATTTTACTTATTAGGATATTGTAAAAAATATAAATATTCTAAAAATGTTGTGCTGATGATGTCTCAGCTGAAGCAATGTTCCCAGTCTAGGGTACCACATTTTAAATAAAATGGAAAAGAACTGAAAAGGCTCCAGGGAATGCAAGAGGAAAAAATTTTGGAGAATATGGTCTTGCAGGAAAAATTTGAAACTGCTTGGTTTATTTAATTCAGGACAGAGAAGAATGAACTGAGCCTATATAATGATATGAAGTACTTAGCAATTAAAAAAAAAGAACAGACAGTAATTGTTTGTTTTCAATATCTGCTAGATTTAGATTTAGATTAAGACTGAGATGCTGAATTTCCTCTGGACATGAAAGTAACTGCAGATGCAGGAATGAGCTTTAATATTTAGGTTGCAATAATTACAAAGTAGATAAGAGTGAGAGTTCCATGACTCGTGCCATGGAGCCCATTGCTCAGTTGAGGCTGTTACTGGAACAGCTACAGAGCTTGATCTCAGAATCCTCCTGCTGCAAGGAGAGAGCAGATCCCCAAATTCCACAGCACAGCTTCCCCTTGCCCTTGGTGCAGACTCTTCCATGGCCTTTTTCCTCAATACTGTAAACATTGCTGATTTCTGCTTTGGCTGCCTGGACTGGTCTTTATCCCTGTCACTGGGGACAGTTAGGGGACACATGAGATGACTGTCACAAATAGCCTAAAATGTATTTTATCTGGTCTTGGAAAAGGTGAATAGATTTCCTGATCTCTGTTGGTTGCCTTAAAATGATTTCTAAGAGCCATTGAAATAACTACCTCTGCCCACTCAAAATATTCTTGGAATTCTAGACTTAGGATATTCAAATGGTTTTGACTCTGATTTCCTCTGATGGTGAAAGAGCTCTGCAAAGAGTAAGGATGGACCCTTGAGTGAATCCAGCTGAATGTTCCCCCTGAGAGGGAGGATGTGTAAACATGCAATTCCATTATCCTCCTGCTGAAGGGCAGCCCTGTGATGGGAGCTGTGCCTGCAGTCATGGCATTTGCAAAATGGAGCACTTGTGTGAGGATTCAGGAATAAGTGGCTTCAGAAAAGTCTGTTGCAAGCCTGTAAGCCAGCAGGACAGCAGGCAAGGTCTTCAGGTATGCTCTGTACTCCTTCTGGGGCTTGTATCCAAAGCATTTCTTCCTTCAGTATTTTTTCAGGTCTCTTCTTTCTTCCCTACTAAGTAATTTAAAAATTATATGCAGTAGTTAATAAGGTGCTTCCTGTTTTCTAAGTTAGGAAATGGATGTAATGTTTAATTGCTGTTTCCTGAGGCAGACTGGAAAGCTGAAAACACATATTTGGAAATGCTTTTAACACATTTATGTTATCAGTGGCAGTACATAGAGTGGCTGATTTGAAATCTGTTTGTGAATTGTAGACATCTTGAATTAAATAGTAATTTGTACATCCTAAGGTAGCACAAATTTAACTCATTAAACAAAGTTAGATGGCTATTTTCTGTTTTTCTTTGCAGAACACTACTCTTGTCAGCCACTGACTGTAGGTGTACCATAGGTCATGTCTTGGTCAAATACTGCATCACGAGGTAGTAAAGGATGGTGAGATACTTTAAACCTGCTACATCAAGATTTCATGATCTCAAACACTCAGCCCTAAATAGTGGCTTTGAAATATACATAAAAATATGTATAAATAAATAAACTTCTCTTGTTCTATATAAAGTCTAAGCGGGTAGTCGAAACAGTATAAATATATTTACATTTTTAAAAAGTATGAAAAAGAAAAGAAAAAGAAGAAAGACTATAACCCCAGTAATTTCTATTAAAACAATACTATAGAGATTCCAGGCTTTTCAACTGCAGCAAGGGCTTTATTTCAAGAAGCCAGAGACAGAGGCAGCTCAGGGCAAGGATCTCTCAAAGGGCTCCTTTTCCTCAGGAGTGCCGTGCTGCCTGCCCGGGCCCGAGTGCTCTCTGTGGTACTTGGCTGTAATGGCAGCGTAGGCACAGCCATAGACAGCAGCTGCCAGCATCATGAGGCACACCACGCCGCACACCACGCCCGTGATGACCACGGTGGCGATGGCGTGGCGCAGGCTGACCGGCCGCGCCCTGGGCCTGGGCTCGCAGCCGCCGCCTCGGCCGCCGTCCCCGGGCTCGCCGTGGGGACCCTGCTTGGGCCAGCTGCGCTGCTCCGGGCCCTGCTGGGGGCTGCTGGCCAGCTGCACGGGACCTGTCCTCAGGGGACAAGCCCCAAAGAGCTCGTAGGGAACTCTGAGCAGGTCCTTGCCTTTCCGAATGCCTGGCGCTGAGCAGATAATGCCGTCGCTTATTCCTCCTGGGAAAAAAAGAAACAACCAATGGTCTCGATATTTGACAGTTTCTGAGTCGCCTTAATGTAAAATTACATAGAGCTGAAGTGAATTTGACATCAGTTTCAACTTCGTGCTTTTAAAGATTTATAATATGTTTTAAAGGGTTTTGTTCAATTAAGTCAGTGGTGATATTAGTTTCCTTCGAAACTCACATAAGAATTCACAGAATTCACAGAATTCACCAGGTTGGAAGAGACCTTCAAGGTCATCGAGTCCAACCCCTGCCCTAACACCTCAACTAAACCATGCCACCACATTCCACATCCAGTCTATTTTTAAACACATCCAGGTATGGTGACTGCACCACCTCCCCGGGAAGACCATTCCAGTACTTAATAACTCTTTCCATAAAAAACATTTTCCTAATATCCAACCCAATTTTCCCTTGATGCAGCTTGAGGCCGTGTCCTCTCATTCTCAGCTGTTGCCTAGTGAAAGAGACCTGCCCCCACCTGACTACAGCCACCTTTAGGGAGTTGTGGGGAGTGATAAGAGAATATTTTCAAGAAGCAGTACATCAGGAAATAGGTTATTTGTGTTTTTATGGATGTAAGTGTAGAAAAACCCTATGGTAGTAGAAAAATACGTACTGTCATAGATAAACAAAGATGTATCATTAACTGCAAATTCAGATTGTTCAGCTTCTGACCACTGCTAATTTTTATGGCCAGAAATGAAAACAGTTAGAAAATTCTCAATTGATTGAAATATCCCATGAAATAGTCATTGTTCTGACATTGTATGTTGGCTGGAACAGGGCAAAGAGAAAGTTCAGTAAGTTGTATGTACTCATGAGGTATTTTTTGTAGTAAGACCTGTGATAAGAAAATATACACAGCTATAAAGGAGTTGAGTTTAATCAATCTATTACCCTGTTCAAATGCTAAATTTCATGATTGCTTAGAGCCACCTTCCCAAAGGAGGATTTTTAGTACAATGGAGAGAAGTAGGAATTCAGAGTTCTGGTAAATCATGTGGTTATTCCTCAGTGTGTAGAGGAAAATACACCAAATGTGGCCCTCAGGTATCTAGCCAGAGCACAGGGCTTTAGGGGTGTGGTGTGTCAGGGAGTCCATAAGGCCAAAATCCATGTTAACATATTTTTAAAAAATAACTAATTAAATCAACTTAATTTCCTTTCTCTTCTCTATCCAAAACAATTCACCTTTCAGCTAAAGCCAGGCACAGAAATCTTCATCACGAAAAGACTTTGAAGAAGTGGTGAACACAGATGGAGCCAAATTGAAATCTGGGGACTATTCCATAAATAATGTTGATATTCCAGGACAGATTTAAGCATAGCAGATCTTCTTTAATTGTGAAACCCAAAGTATGGTTCCAGATATCTTCAATGTGTGAGATTGAATATGGATATAGATAAAACCTCCAAATACTCCAATGCTTATCCTTTCATGGTTTTAAGTAACCAAATATGTGTGCCTGGTGTTCCTCCTGAGCTGAAACATTTTCTATAATTTCCTCTGAGTATGCATGAAATGTCAATTGTCCAAGATGGATTCAGCTAAAAAATACTCAAATATTTTGGACTTATATAGCTTTGTTATGGCATGCAAGAAGTATCTGCAGAGCCACTGTGAAGTTTTATCACATGTGTGTCATATAAGTAGTGGGAAACATGAATGTGTAATGCAACTAATTTTTCTTTATGTGATTCAGACAAGTAATTTCAGGGAAATACAAACACAGAAGTGAACATAACACTTGGGCTTCCTTTAAAGCTTGTTGCTGAAATTAATTTGTAAGTTCCATGTCAATTCATTTAATTAATCTGTACAGTGTTAAGAAAGATGGACAGACATCACTGAACTTCTAGAGAACATTTTTTTGTTAAATAAATGATAATATTTATGCTGCTGCCAGAGTAATTAAGATAATCTGATATGTTTATCTTGGATCATTTCATTCACAGAGAAGTTAACCCCTGCTGAATTTCCAGCATAGTAGGCTAAAGCCCTGTGATAAAGTCATATTTTACCTATTCAAGATATTAAGATCTTATTGCTGAAGGAGTTTAGCCTTTTGTCTTTTCTAAAAGGTGGCTCATAGTGGTGAATTTACCTCACCCTAAGACCTCTCCAGCAGTAATTGTGTCCCTGCATGGCCAGTGTGGTTTCCTGCTGGCCTGCAGAGTTCTGATCCCTGCAGAAGGCAGCCCATCACTCCCAGGGCACATGGGCCATCTCCATATCTCCTGTGCTGGAGCTGGCTCCACACCACTTTGGCACAGAGACAGGTAATCAGCAGTTTGGTCACGTGGAAGCATCAAAGTCTCATTTAGAAAAAAGAATATTGCCCTGCTGTTCTGAATTCTCAGTCTGCACATGCCTCCTGGGAGAAATAAATTAATTTCTTTTTATACTTAATTCCTTTAGGATTAAATCATGTTATCTTTTTCACAGCATAACTCATGAATATATTTAAAAGCAGGTGTGACCAAAACACTGACACTACTATTTATAAACTTCACTTTTCCCATGTGATGCCAGGACACCTTTCTGTCAGGAAATTGCCAATGAATTGAGCTCCTCTTCCGGTTAACAACAAATTAGGAAGTGATATTAGGTATCCATAAAAGATTAAAGAACTACTAAGTCATAATTAATAGAAAAACTAGAATCCTGGGTCCTCAGAAGTTTTCTCAGTACTGATATCTGTCCTGATGTTTGCCATCACGCAACAGGTAAAAAGCTTTAAAACAGTAGGCTGGTTTCCAGCAAAAATATTTTGGTAGAATTAAAACAAGTGTGTGTGCACGTGTGTTTTGTATTTAGGAATGTCTGTATCTGAATCCACACACTACAGAACACACCTGCTGTGTGTTGTGTGTGCATCCTTGCTCTTTCTCTGGGCACTAATATGAAGTCCCTCTCTGATTCTGGTTTGCCACCTGTGTTTATAAAAACATTTACATTCTGGCCTCTGCATAAGAATATAGTTTAGTGTGTTTATTTGAGGAAGTGGCCTATGGTGTGGGGGAAATTTTTAAGCCATAGAAGTGAAGATGGTTAGATACTGGTTAAATGTTCTCATGTACACTATATGTAATGAGAAAAATTCCTTACCTCTGTATAGAAAACTCTCTAGCCACAGTTTCAGGCCAAAGATATTACAATTGCATTGCCAGGGATTATCTTTGAAGAGAACCACTTTCAGGTTTGGAAGTGACTCCAGCAGAATTCTTTCCATTTTCTGAAGTTTGTTATGCTTCACAGAGAGCAATGTTATATTCCCTGTGCTGTTTCCAAAGGTTTCAGGTAATCGAATAATGCTGTTGGATGACAAGTCCAGTTCTTTTAGGTGTGGGAGGAAGCTGAAAGTCCTGTTTTCTATATAATGAATCAAATTTCTGGTTAGGTTTAAAACCTGTAGATACCTTAGTTTTTGGAAAGCACCAGGTGCCACACTTGAGAGAGAATTATTAGACAAGTCTAAGATTTTGAGTAACGGCGTTGCAGTGAATGCATTTTGGTTGATTCTCCAGATACGGTTGTTCTGCAACTGTAGTATCTGAATTTCAGGAGGTAAATGGGCAGGAATTTCAGTAAATCCTCTGTTCTTGCAGTCTGCAGTCTTTGAGGCTGTGTAGCAGAGGCATTTTTCAGGGCAGCCGTGCACTCTGTGTGCCAACAAGATGACACTCCAACCCAAAAGCCAGTTACCTGTATTACAAGTGAAAAAAGATTTAAAATTAATTAAAATGTTTGTCTTTAGGCAATATACAGCCAGAAGGTATACAATTCCACAATAAATAATGTAGATTGCCACATAGTGCATTTCTTTTATAATACATAAGTAAATTACAGATACTGTTAAAGTACTTCTATAAAGCAGAATGGAGAGAATGCATGATCTTAAAATGAAGTACTTCCCATGGATTTTTCCTAAGTACAAATGGTTTTCAAGAGGATTTGCCATCAGCAGAGCAGTGATGTTTGAAAGGAATGTGGCAGTTTCTAAAATTATTAAATTGAAATATCTCTCTTTTTGTGGTAGTAACAACTTTAAGACATCTTGTGTCAGAAGAATTACAAGCAGAACTTTTATTTTTCATTGGTTTTACTAATATTACTGCCTGGAAGAATTGAGTCAATGTACCATTAAAAGAATTACAATCTTCAAAGACATAGCTATAAAAACTTTTAGCAGTACTTTTTCAACAATCTAGATTCTGTAAGTTTCTCCTTTTAAATGTCTGTTTATTATTTTTCTTTAATTCCCTTCTCTGAATGCCAGCTGTACTTCCCATAGATACAAGTTTCTACACAGTCACCAGACATTCTTCTGAAAATATAAATTACTTGACAGGAGTACTTAGTAATATTTAATATTTATAATTATCTACTGATCCCTGATGTTCAGGTGGTTTTAACTGAAAAAAAAATCTTTTTCCTTTTATATCTTTTTAATGATCTTAACTTTGGAAACAAAGTACTTAAAACTATGCTTGTATGCATAATGAAACATTAAAAAACTCAGTATTGATTAATGAGATTTTCTTAGACTAAAGAAGGCCAGAATTATGAATAATTTTCTAACACTGTTTCTGAGATGCTTCAAATCATTTTTACTACTTACTGTTTCAAATTGCAAAACATTTTAGTTTGTTGCTACTTGAAATCCTTTGAGAAGAAAGTAATTGCTATTTATTGACTTACAGAGATCAAATGTGAATTACTAACAGGGAATACCATATTGATGGAATAATAGATGATTTTAGCAAGAAATATGATAAATATTTAAATGAAAGTTGTATTTTGAGACCACAGTTTAAGGCACAAATTACTCATTACTTTTAACCCAAAAATGAAATATTTATATTAAAATTATATATAATCTTCTGCAATACTGGATTCTGCATCATAAAATTCGCTTGAAAGAATCCAGCATTCCTGCATGCAAGGTAAGCAATACTTTCAGTTCCTTACACTGTTCTGCAACAGTTGGCTTCAGGAACACAGCTCCCAATGTAGAGGTAAAATAAACTCTTGCCTGGCAAGGAAATGTTTCGCAAGCAGAAAAATTGCATTAATCTGAATGCTTCAGTATCTCACCTTTCATTTTGCTCTGCTTGTTCTTCCCCTGGCAGAAGATTCAGTCCAGGTTTCTGGTGTAGAACAGTAGCAGACACTGTTCTGATTCCCACTTCAAATCTGTAAGGTGCTCGTCCAGTTTCCTTTCTTGTGGTTTTTTAGATGGTATCTGTGATTTGTGTAGAAGGGCAACTATTTCTACTCAGTTACTCTCTCAGCCTTTGCCTTTTTTCCTAGTCACAATCTTCTCCCCTCTCCCCCCTTTATGACTCTCAGAGACTTATTCTGCCTCTTAATCAGCCAACAAGCCAAGCTAACAGTGTCTGTCCAACTCTGACTGGAAAGCTACAACGTACAAACAATGACCTGATAACCTCGCTGCTGCAATTTGTCTGATCTCCTTCAAAAGCAGTGCACAAAAAATAAAGCTGCTTTTTTTTTTTATCCAGCATGGCTTCTGAATCCTGGTGGATTATTAACCAGGCTATGTCAATTTTTGCAAGATCTGAACGTGGATTTTGATTATCCTGGGCTGTGACTGGGGGCAGTGGAGTGTCTAATATCACTACAAATAGTCCTGTGGGTTGATGACATGGTTTTGACAGTGCCCTTGTTTGCTCTATTAAGCTTATTCATCTGACATCCATTAGTTGTGCTGACAGGATTTTATTGCTTGGGAATGCAGGACCAGTGGCTCCTTCCATAAAAATCGCACACATCCTGGTATAGTCACCATGAATATTGAACAAATTAATTTGTTTTCTAAGATATTGGAAAGGCATAGTAGATGATACTAAAATTGTACTTAATGTGTGGTGCCTTGGCTTGTCTCTTTGTTATTTCTTCAGTAGAATTCATACTGTGCCATCTACACCAATAAAAGGATTAATGACTTGTGGCTCTGAAGGAACTCGAAGGTGTTGAAAGGAATAAGAGATCTGGTTTATAACTGAGTCTTTCCAGGCCATATGATCACTCCATCTATGAGCTCTCCTATGGAGAGGGAAGTTGTGAAATCAAAACATTTCAGACCTATAATACAAATTTCTTGGGCACAAATTCTGCTTTTAGGTGCTTTTGAAAAGTTCACATAAAGTTCACTTTCCAGGTCAAAATTTATATGATAAAGGTAATGTTCAAGAAGGAGTACTAGAAAAATCAGATCATAAGGTCCAAACTGCTGTTGAAAGCAGGGTCTTTACCAGAAGTTATCCAGGGTCCTGTCAAGTTGAGACTTTGATATTTCCAGTAACAGATTCTATCACTTTTCTGGGCAACCTGGCAACGTGTTACTGTCCTCAGAACCAATAATTTTTTCTTGCATCCAGTTAGAGTTTTCCTTGGAGCAGCTTGTGTCCCTTCCCTCTTGTCCTATCGCAGTGAATCCTTGTGAGGAGAGTAACTCCATCTTTTCCACAGGTACCTTTTGGTTTCCAAAAGTCTGTGCTGAGCTCTCTGTCCCCCTGGCTCCCCGGGCAGAGCTGTGCCTGTCAGTGTTGTGTGCTGTGCTCGGCTGTTTCTGAGCAGTCAGGATACCCAAAGGAACAGTGGATATGTGGGAACAGTGAAGGAGAACGTAGGAAAATTGTCATGCTGTAAAGTAAACATGATTATTCATCTTGAGGACCCCAGGATTGCTGCTGTGAGTGGAAGCCTTACTGTCCTTGACATTGAGATGACACATTGTCCTGATAGGGGATGAAGCCTGGATTTAGTGTGGAGGAACACTACAAGTGCAGATAACCTGGCACCACAGACATCCTGGTCAACCCCAATTTTACTAAAAAGGGAAGAGAAGCTTAAAGATCAACCATACTGTATTTAGATTAATTTCAGGCTAATGCAGAAAACTTTTTTAAACTTTTTTAGCATGATATATTTATTTGCTATGTCTACAACCCGTCTTAAAAAATACCTGTGAGCCATTTTATTGAAGACACAATTAAATGCAAAAAGATCTGTTCTAAAACAGCATCTTCCTTGTAGCCATGTTAGCTACGGATACTCTTACAAAGAATAAAGTTAGGTCAGGTACTTTTTTCTTGAGATGATATCCCACTCCCCTTGCATTAACTCATCCCTTGTATCAGTGGCAGGTCTTTTCATGACTTTTGATTGTGTTGCAGAAGATAATAGCAATTATATTGTTGGTGTTTGGAGTGATAAGGTGCTTCTAAATTCTCTTTAGTATCTATAATTATATTGGGCTTATGAATTCAAAGGGTTTCTTTTTAAAGTTATTTTTCCATCTTAACTAATATTTACTGACCAGATGAGTATACAAGCTCCCACTGCAGCTCATTTCATCTAACAGTGGGCTTAAAGAATGTCTCTTACCTGCCTCTCCTATTTTAGGTAAGTCTTTGCAATTATAATTGTATTATTTTTAGTATGCACCATATTACAGAGAAGGTCTCAGGACAAGGTCACAGAAAGTTAAGCGCTGTGGGAGGTTCAGTTTCAGCAATAATGCAGAGGTTGTTTTATTTATTCAGAATCATGGTATAAGACGTTATTACTTTTTAAAAAATCTTCATGCTAGATTTAGATTTGGAAACATATGATTAAATCTGTCAATTTGCTTTTATGTAGATGTGGCTATTTTTTTCCTTATTTTGAGAACTCTGAAGGAACATGTTTTGTAAACAGAAGTTTCCCCAACCTATAATCCATCTCCTATTCCCATTTATCAGGAATAATACTTTGGTTGTGACAGAGAAGTCTGATGTGGTGAAAATTATAGTGGTGTCACAGGTAGAGATTTGCCAGAAACAGGATAACCATGAAACCTACTCTACTTCTGGCCTTTTGAACCACCAGCAGGATTCTTTGCAGTTGTCTGATGTGGTGCAGCAGCTGTTATTGCAGCCTCTTAAATTAGCCTGTGCCTTGTTGTAGCAAGGTATGTTTCCCATTGCAAATAGCAAGAGAGCCCCATGAACTAATATCTGATCCCTGTCGGCTGAGGGGGGGCAGCTCTGCCTTTGCTTTGCCAGCAAACTCTTTGTTGCAGCAATTACTGCCATCTGCTTTGAAAGAATTCTATGTGTAAGAATCATCTCTTTTACAGAAGAACATTATGTTAATTAAACTCTAGCAGAAAGGAAACAATTTAAATATTTCAAATATTTAAAAGCTACAGGATTTGGATTCCACTGCATTGTATATGGAGTCCAGGCAGACACGATTATATTAAAAAATGTTCCCAAGACCACAGCAGACAATTCCTATACATACTCTTTATTAGATTTACTTTCCTTATGCTTTTGAGTGGGAAGGAATTAAAGCTGAGATACTTCCAGGGAAACAGCATGTGCTTTCTCTTTACTAATATATGTCTCCAGATTGGTAAAACAGCTAAGCTCTTGCTGAAGACCTTAAATGAAACTCTGGGTAAATGCAACCCCTCTTCATTTTTGGTTCAGGAAAAGAACAAATGCGTGTTTGTTGGTGAAACCCATACCTTTGTTGTTAAAAAAATCTTCCCCTTTAACTGGCACTTTAAAAAATACAGTAGTGCATGATGGAGAGAGGTTGTGCCCTTTCCTGTGGGTCAGAATGCTGTGCAAGGGTGACAGGGCAAAGAGACCTGGAAGTCCCATGAGCTTTTCTTTCTATGAGGGCATTCCTTGTACTCTGAGAGCTCAGGACACTCTCAAATTTTTCCTGGCAGGGTACTAGGTTTTCAAAAGTTGACAAAACTTAGAGGAAGGCCCTGGATCCTATTTCTGCTTGCTTTTTACAACACAAGTATAAGCAATGGATCAAACTAAATTTGGCTTGAGGAAGATTTATACTTTAAAAATCTGGCCATATTTTCCAGAGAGGTGGGTCTACAGATTTCTTCAGACATCCTTTGCTTAGATAGGATAAGAGGGGAGGAATATCAGCTAGAATTTAAAAATATCAAATGCTGTTTATAAGGAGACACCATGATTTCTTTGTGTCTGTGTTGTTATGAGTTATTTGACAGTCCCTTTCAGGTGGGAAGGAATGTTGTGCAGCTCTAGAAACAAGAGACTAGGCAGAGTTATGATTTTGTGCAGGGGAAGAGCCCAGTTTTTCCTTTCCAGTGCCTTGTTTTGCCTTGCTTAGATACATCTGGTACTTGTTTATACGGTGAGTAATTAATCTATGAAATGCATTGTTGGAAGTTATCCTTGGGCCAGAAGATTAGTAGGATTCATATATAGTCTGGAGCCATAGTTACCTCATGGGGCAAAAAAAAAATAATTTAGAAGGGATATAAACTTTCACTCTTAAGGGCTTTAATCAACCACTAATGACACAACTTATGGAGAAAAACCTTTCCCTGTGGGCAGTTTTTTTCCATAATTATTATTTATGGGAATTTTTACACCTTCCTCTGACACCTCTAGGAGAGGCCAGAGTATGAGATGTAATAGTGGACGAGATGAACTGGAACATGCTGTGTTCCAGGTGGGGATTTATGGTGGGGGAAAGGGTGGCTGGGCAGCCTGGCAGGGGCAGGAAGCTGCTGGCTGGGGAGGGCTGAGCTGCTGTGTCCTGGGCACCACAGGACAGCCAGGCTGAGAACCCTCCCTCTCTAGGTCAGAACTGTTTTACCTCACATGGCTGTTCTGATCTGGACTGGAAAATTCTTTCAATATTCATATGCAGGTCTTTGTCACCAGGTCTGTTTATAATCTATAAAAAACTGTTTGGGCCCTTCCCTTCCCTTCCCTTCCCTTCCCTTCCCTTCCCTTCCCTTCCCT